>ML833721.1:119573-132219 GCA_009831015.1 Picea engelmannii
AATGAAAATGTCTCCTTGGTATATATAGGAGACTATGAGGTATAATTACAACTAATGGCCTAAAGCCGACATAAATAAAATAACATTACTAATATAATATGCCCCAATTAAGGGGTAATGAGCCAATATTAGGGCTTAACATATAGGTAAGGAGTACTTCCATTCTCTATTCAAATCTGACCAAAGGGAATCAATGGTTGACATAGTGAGCATGGTCCTTTACTTGCCCATATTTGTTGGCAAAGATGAAATCATATCTCTATTTGAGGAAGTCACAGAAGATAAACTCAAGGAAGTTCTCCACAACTTTAAGAAGGATAAAATCCCAGGTCTGGATGGTTGGACCATATAATTCTTCATAGGTCTCTATGAGCTCATTGGGACATACATCTTATGGGTACTAGAAGAATCTAGATCTGAGGGCCACATGCATGCCCCTTTCAACTCCACCTTCATTGAACTCATCCTGAAATCTGATGATCCTTCTACCTTGGATGATTTCTGACCTATCTCTCTCTGTAATTTCATTTACAAAGTGATATCCAAAATCATAGAAAGAAGAATCAAGGCCATCCTTTCAGAGAATATCTCCTGGGAACAATTTTGTTTTTTGGAAGGGAGGAAAATTCATGAAGCTATTGAGGTGGTGCAGGAGGTGATGCATAGTCTAAATTCTTGAAATGCGAAAGGGACAATTTTATAGATTGATATTTCAAAAGCCTGTGACCGAGTCAGCTGGCTATATATTCAGATGCTTCTAACCCACTTAGGATTCGAGGTTCCTTTCATCAATTGGATAATGTGTTGTATAACATTGGTTTCTTTTGCATTTCTAGTTAATGGTTTAACCTCGTCTTTTTTTCATGTAGAGAGGGGACTGAGGCAAGGATTCCCCTTATCTCCGCTTCTTTTTTTTCTAATTGGAATCACTTAGTAGAGCCATAACAAAGAAAAAATCACGTGTGGAGTTTCAGGGTATTGCGATATCTCCAAATTTAAACATCACCCACCACCTTTTTGTTGATGATGTATTGATCATATGCAACCGACAAAGGTGTTATGCCCAAAAGTTTTCTGATATCTTGGATTTGTTTGGAAAGGACACAGGTATGAAGATAAATGAAATAAATTCCACCCTCTCAACTCACAACATGGAGTTATATGAAAAAAATAGTTATATACACCTTTTCCCCTTTGAGTAGCAGGAATTGGAGAAAGGTCTCAAATATTTGGGTTTCCATCTTAAGCCAAACAATTATAGGAAAGAAGATTGGAAATGGATTATAGCTAAATTACAAAAAAGATTAAAAGAGTGGAGCTTAAAGTGGCTATCTCATGCAGGAAGGTTGGTTCTGGAAACATATGTCTTAAAATTGATCCTAGTATATTGGATGTCCTTAGCTTGGATCCCAAAGGTGTCTTGGAAATAACTCGAAAACTTTGTTTTAAATTTATTTGGGCTGGTACAAAGGATCAATTTGTTGCTCCTTGGGTTAAATGGAATGCAATGGAAACTCCAAAAACACTTGGAGGATGGGGGCTCAAAAATATTTTTATTTTCGCCAAGGCCCTAGCAACTAAGTCAAGTTGGAGATTGATCACTTCCAAAAATTTGTGGACTCAGGTGGTGTACCAGAAATATATCTTTCCAGAATCTATAGAGGAATGGATTCAAAACCCTTTGAAAAAAAGATCAAATTGCACAATAATTTGGAAATCACTTATCCACTCTTTTTCTATAATTGGGGAAGGATTAGCATGGACAATAGGGAAAGGATCAAAAGTCATAATAGGGGTAGACCCGTGGCCTGGTAGTGGAATTATCCATATTATCCCTAATGATTTGGTGCGGCTTATAAATGAAAATGGGATTTTCTTCCTAAACCAAATCTCTAATCAGATGCACTCAACTATTTGGGCTCAAGAGTGGAAAGTTGGCAACCAGGTTGGGTTGGATGACCAATTTACAGAAGTATGGGAAAATTACACACGAAGCCTAAAAAATGCCCATATCCACATCACTAAAAAGGAGGATGAATTGGTCTGGAAACAATCCCCTTTCGGGGAATACATGTTGAAACTTGAGTATACCCAATTAATGATATATCTACATGATCAGGAGCCTGTTTGGTGGTGGAAGGGGTTATGGAAGATAAAATTTCCCTTGAAATCTCGCATTTTCGTGTGGTGTATAATTAAGAACAAGATCCCCACATGGGATAGAATAAAACACTAGATGATAGAATGGCCAATATGGTTCCCTTTATGCAAAGGAGATGAGGAGACTGGAGTGCATATTTTCCTTATGTGCCCTTTTACAAGAAATATTTGGTAAGAGTGCTCGCGGATGCTGGGACAAATGTGTCAATGGGAAGGGATTTCAGTGGAAGAATCTTGGAAATATTGGCTTTCCCAACATTTGAATAGAAACATGAAGGCCCCACCTTTAATTTTGAACTGGGGGATTTGGATAGCCAAGAATACAGTGATTTTTCAAGACAAATACTCCCTCCCAGAGCTACTGGTCAACCAAGGACAAAGCATTCTAGATATTTTCCCTCAAGAAAAGGAGTTAGGAGAGGAAGAGTTCTTTAGGAAGTATCAGTTGATTCAAATGGGCCTTGGGATTTTTTTTATGGAGCCTCACAAAAAAACAACACCTATTGTGGTGGAGGAGCAATTTTGTTCCTTTCAAACACTCACTTTTTCAGGCTGAAAATGGGGCTCGACCCTGGCATGGACAACATTGTAGAACTTATGTCTCTCAAACTATTGTTTCTTTTTTCTTTTTTGAAAAATGTTCATTCTATTTAGTTATTTGGTGACTCGTTGATGGTTATAAATTGGATTCGAAAATATCCGAGATGCCACAACACCATTTTGTGTCCTTTGCTTGAGGAAGTCTTTAGAATTTTGGCCTCCTTTGAAAACTACTATTTCTATCATGTTTATAGGGAACACAACCATGAAGCAGACTCTCTCTCTCTAAATAAGGCTTGCAGATGGTTGATGGGACATGGATGATGAGGGAAGACAAGGATGGTTTGGAAATTTCTTGTATGCACATGTATTTTATGGACTTTGCGAGCCATAGGTTGATGTTGTTTCAGCTTAACATAGTCTTGGTATGATTGTTTCTGGATCACAGGGGGTGGATGTATCCTTCTTTTTATTGCTCTACTTTGTCTTGAGAATTTTCAGTATCTTCTCAGCCTTTGTTCTATTTTGTACTATCAGAAGGGACTGGTTTTATACAGGCCTATAGAGGCTGCGACCTAATGATATTTGTAGAAAATTGTATGTAGCACAAACTTGTAGTTTTTTTGTTCTTCAACTTTTGGTGATAGCAACAGAGGATGCTTCCTCATTTTGTATTGTGGAAAATACATTGGTCTTTTTCTTAGTTTCTTACTCTCTTGAACTCATACATGTTGGGCTTGTATCTACATAATGTAAATTTCTTTTCTCCAACATATTAAATAAATTTACACTTTTTTCCTCGAAAATAATAATAATAATAATAATAATAATAACGACATAGCATTAAATTAAATTGTGATATTGTTATCTACACAAAATTCTATATAGCTAAATAAAAAATATTGACATGTCGTGATAAATATAAAATAACCCATAATCAAGATAACATCCTAGTTTTGAATAAGAACCCATAACATCAACATCATTATAAAAGATAACCCTAATTTAATGATGATGTTGATGATGATTAATGTCCACTAAGACCAAATTGGTCTATCGGACCTTAAGAGGGTAAGGGATTACTTGCAATTGTTTAGAATTTTGTTTCTGTGCTCGAAAAGCATTAAGATAAGATTTCTAAGATCACCATAGTTTTGTTGAGTTAAAAGGTTAGGAAGGTTGGTAGTGTGACAAATATTTTGAAATTGAGATCTAATGTGGGTATAGGTTGTACAATCTAAGAGAAAGTGCTTTTCATCTTCAACCTTCCTAGTGTCAGAAAGGTGACACACTCTTTCATCCCATGGAGTTTTAGGAATTGACCAATGCCCAATTTCACTATGGAGCTCATGAGAATTTGTTCTTATCTTAACAATGCTTATTTTTTTCTTTACACTTGTCAAAACAAAGAGATAATTTTGATCTTCTAGATCAAGGTTGATTACATCCTTATAATACCTTAATTTTATTTCTTCCTCTAACTCTTTATCACAACACATTTTCTCCTTAAATTTTGATTTAATAATGATATTTTTAATAGTGTCCTTATTTTGCAAAATGGTGTCTTCCATGATTCCCCAATTGCTTAGCCAAGACCGGGCATCTTGATGCCATCCTTTCTTGAGTCGAAGGTAGTTACGACTAGATTTTGAAGAAATTTTAGGAATCCTCTTGTCTTCCATATGTTTAACTTGTTCTTATACATTAGGTATCTAGTCATAGCTATTCTCTCAATGGGGGAAAGGATTTCCTCTAAGAGGATGATGGGATAGGGTGCATTTCCTTTAATTTTGAGATTATAGATTAAAAATTATTTTGGGTTTTCTCTACATTTCTCCAAGATTCATGAGAGATATTGCATCCCTAGACTTTTCATACATATAGAATAGCATGCATAACAAGAGTCTCAAAGAGGAGTTTCTTTTTATCCCATATCCAAATATCGACTATTTTACAATTGTTTTCAAGACCATAATAAGCTTTTCATCCCCCAATAATCATTTTCTCAATGCTATAATTTCAATTGAGCTTGTGGTGAATATCGATTCCAAGATATTTGTATGAAGTCACTTCCTCCAAGTTGTTGTCATATACGAAGATACCATAAGTGATCTTATTGGATTTAATTATCATGACCTTAGTCTTGTCAGTATTAACATTCATACCCATATTGGAGCAAAACTTCTTGAGGATTCTTAGTTGGTTTTCAATATCGTGGGGACTCCTCTCTATAAGAATGATATGATCAGCATAACGAATAAGATTGATGACTATACCAGTGAGAATAGGGTTGACACGACTTGCTTCTTCTAAGCAATCTTTTAACTTGTCAATGTATATACCAAAAATACCAAAAGATATGTAAACTTTTAACTATCTCACAAGTAAATGCATTTCATCTTTTAATTTTTTTTCTTTTAATATTGTAATCTTTTCCACTAAATCAATGAATAATAATAAAGCTAATACATAATCAATTTCAATGGAAATTGGATTTAAAAATAAAAAAATTAAAATGTTTATTTGAAATGTTGGAACATAAATTTAAATATAATTATTCAAAAAATATTATAATAATAATAAATTATGAAAATTTATATTTTAAATATTTTGAAAATTTTAAATATATAATATTTAATATATTTAATTTCTTAAAAATTATATATATAAAAAAATAAATTAAATAAATTAAGTTCAGTTATTTAGATGATTTGAATGATAAATTTGGTCAAAGGATTTGAATGATAGATTTGCTCAAAAACTTTGAATGATAAATATAATCAAACAACAATGATGAAAACTTTATGAAGAAAGTAATGATGATTGACATTATGGAAACATTTTGTGGTCTCTTCATTATGAAGAAAGTGATTATTATTGACATCATGGAAATATTAGGTGGTCTTTTCCCTTTTAAAGGAAAGAAAGGGATATCTCATTAATAAATATTGGTCTTATTGGATAATATATTTTTTAATCAAGTAATTCTAACATTTTTTTTTTAAGAAAAGAAAGTGATATGTCATTAATATTAATATTGGTCTTATTAAATAATATATTTTTTATTCAAGTAATTGTAACATTTTTTCAATGGAAAGTAAAAAAAATAATAATTAAAATGAAATAATGTGATTTGTTTTCATAATTGCACCTTCTTATACGAGAACAATCACTTTAAAGGAATAAAACTTACCCTAAGTAACAAACCACTTTAAACTTGTATAAGAACAACTAGATTCAAATTGATCATAGTACTTTGAAATATTTCTTAAAACAAAGGATAGCTTTTATGAGCAACAAAAGCGGGTTTTCTCATTAATAAAAACTGGCTCTATTGAATAATATGTTTTTTAATCAAATGAATATATTTTTTAATGAAGTAATTGCATTATTTTTTTAATAGAAAGTAAAATAAAAAAAAATTAAAATAAAATAATGTATTTTTTTTCATAATTATAATTTCTTGTACAAGAAAAATCATTTTAATGTACAAGAGGAATCATGTTAAAAGGTTATAAGTTCAAATCCAGAAGGGGTGGGGTATGTATATTTTTGTAGATTTTATCCTTCAAATCATTAAGTGACTTTAAAAATAGATTATTATTATTATTATTAAAACTTACATTAAGTAACAAACCACTTCAAACTTGTATAAGAACAATGTATAAGTTTAAAAAAATATTACTATTATAATAAAATATAAAAAACTTATGAAGAATTTAAATATATAATATTTCATATATCTATTTATTTAAAAAAAAAATCCTATCTATTTATTGTTTATTTAAATCATTTGAACGATAGATTTGAAAAAAAATGTATTTATTATTATTTATTTAAATAATTTGAATGATAGATTTGTTCAAAAAAGTTGAATGATAAATACAATTAAAAATATATATCCATTATTTATTTAAATAATTTGAATTATAGATTTGTTCAAAGAGTTTGAATGATAGATATAATTAAACATCATGGAAATTTTATGAAGAAAGTGATAATCATTGATATCGTGGAAATATTGAGTGGTCCCTTCATAAGAAGAAAATGACATTTTGGATGGTCCCTTCATAAGAAGAAAATGACATTTTGGATGGTCTCTCCACTTTAAAGAAAAGAAAGTGATATTTCATTAATGATAAAGATTGATATCATTGGATAATATGTTTTTTTATCAAATAATTATAACATTATAATTTTTTCATAATTACAACTTCCTCAACAATAATTTTAATGTAAATTACATTAAAATTGTGAATTATATAATAACTTTGTGAATTATATAATAACTATAATTTTTTCATAATTACAACTTCCTCAACAATAATTTTAATGTAAATTACATTAAAATTGTGAATTATATAATAACTTTGTGAATTATATAATAACTTTATTACATTAAAATTGTGAATTATATAATAACTTTGTGAATTATATAATAACTTTAATGTAAATTACATTAAAACTTACAATAGGTAACAAATCACTTTAAACTTGTATAAGAACCACCACCTTAATAATGTAATAAGTTTATTTATTTTTTTAATATATATTGTAAAAACTTATATTTTCGAACTTTTTGAAAAATTCAAATATAAAATATTCAAGATATTTATTTTTTGAAAAAAAAAAAAATATCTAAAATTAATTATTAAAAAAATTATATTCAATATTTATTTAAATAATTTGAAAAAAAAATCACATATTTAAAAAGATTTATTAAAAAATTTGTATTTATTATTTATTTAAATAATTTGAATGATAGATTTGATAAAAAAACATGTTCATTACTTATTTAGATAGATTGAATCAAAAATTTGTTAAAGAATTTGAATGATAGATACACTCAAACATCATAGAAATTTTATGGAGAAAGTGATGATCATTGATATCATGGAAACATTGAGTGGTCATTATGAAAGAAGGTGATTATCATTAACAACATGAAAACATTGGGTGGTCTCTTCACTTTAAATAAAAAAAAATAATAATATATCATTAATATGAATTGGAGTTGGTTCTATTGGATAATATGTTTTTTGATGAAGGAATTGCAATATTTTTTTTTTACTGGAAAGTAAAAAGTGTTTAAGTTTGAAAATGGATAATGTGATTTTTTAAGCATAATTACATCATTTTAAGAGCAAGTTATTTGATGCAAGGTTTTTTGACGGTTATAATTTTTGACTTGGTTATTTGTTTGGGTTGAAATTTTACAGGGAGTTGTGTCTCGATGAGTTCACTCTCGTGTCAATCTAATTCTTTAGCTCAAACATTATTTTAACATTTTTTTGGTGTCAAATCCTTCATATAAGGCTTCAAATTGGGGTTTTAGTGTTTTTATGAGAATTTTTAAATTACTAATTATCAGTTATCTCTTAGTTTATGCATCTAAACAGAAAAAGGAGTTGACAAATAGTGTTGCTTTAGTTATCTTTTACTTATTGGTCAGTTTTAGAGTTATGCAAGAATTTTCTAAAATTAGTTGTTTTTCTAAAACTAGTTATTTTTCTAAAATTAATTGTTTTCAAAAATCTGAGATAGTAGTTATAAGGACTTGAACTTCCATTGTAATAGTTAGGATGGAGAAGGAATAAAAGAGAGTTATTTTCCATTCTCGTGTGTTTGCATAGTTTTTAGATCTCGTGAATGAATTAGAGTTTATTGGCTACATCAATTGGTATCATAGCAAGAAGATGACTGGGAGAGGAAGAGGAAGAGTACTTCTTGCTCAGATGCATAGAGATTTGCGAAACCACCAAAGGAAAGTAGAATATCTTACAAATGTGATGGTTAGTCAGAGAATAATACAAAGAGAAGTGTTTGATGAGGAGATAGACCAAGGAGATGTATATCAACATATATAACATGAAGAAGAACAATTAGATCGCATGGATTTTGAAGAGAGGATGATCAAGATTCTAGAAGGGAGAAATGATGGGATCAAAATGGGATTTTCATAATATATAAGGAGTCTTAAACCAGAGGAGTTAATAGATTGGTTGAATGCCATGAATTTTTTTTTTGAATGGAATCCTATGACAGAGGAAAAGAAGGTGAAATTTGCATGCACCAAGTTGAAGGGCCACGCCATGATGTGGTGGGATCATGTGCATAAAGACAAAACAAAAAAAGGAAAAGAAAAAATTAGGACTTGAAATAAGATGGAAAATAAATTGAGAGAAAAATTTATTCCTTTGGACTATGCCCAAACCCCTTTTCGTAGATTTCAAAACTTGAAGCAAAACCTATCCACCATGGAGGAACTCACAATTGAGTTTGATCAGTTTTCCATTCGCATGAATCACTAGGAAATTGATGAGAAATTAGCTTGAAGGTATGTGAATTGTTTAAATTTTTCTATTCAAGATGAACTGCGCATGTGTAGGGTTCGCAGGGTGGAATAGGCATACCAATTAGCCTTAAAGGCTGAGGAAAAATAAAACTGACAATTTTCTCAAAAGAATAGAGGAGCAAGGATGGGTACATCATCTGCCTCACAGAGTGGTTTTAACTATGGCAGAGGTGAATCATCCCAAGGAGCTTAGGAAGTAGAAGATACTCAACAAGGTAACCTAAATCAACCACGAGGAAGAGGGTTTCATAGGGGTAGAGGTTATGGTGGTGGAAGAGGAGGACCTTATGTGTGTTTTAGGTGTGGTGCAGATGATCATCGAGCATTTGAATGCCCAAATTTTAACATGAAAGAGCCAAAGCAAGGAAAACAACCTAGTTTAAACTTGGTCCAAGATGAGAATGAAGAAGAAGGAGCTGAATCTAAATTCTTTCCTGATATGGGGAAGAATCTCATGATACAGAGGTCAATGGTGATTCTCGAAAAAGAGCAAAGGCAGAGTAGTGGGAATGAAGGCTTCAAACAATTATTTTTTAAGCCAGATGCACTTCCAGGGGAAAGGTATGTCAAGTTATTGTTAATAGTGGTAGTTGTGAGAATATGGTTTCCAAAGAGATGGTAGATAAGTTGAAATTACGTTGTGAAACACATCCCCATCCTTACTAAATTGCATGGTTCAAAAAAACGAATGACGTATGAACCATTAATAAAAGATGTTTGATCAAGTTTTCCATTGGTAAGACTTATAAATATGAAGTCTGGTGTGATGTCATTTCGATGGATGCATGTCATCTTTGATTGGGGAGGCCTTAGCAATATGACAGAAAAGTCATGCATA
This sequence comes from Picea engelmannii, assembly GCA_009831015.1. Classification (NCBI taxonomy): domain Eukaryota; kingdom Viridiplantae; phylum Streptophyta; class Pinopsida; order Pinales; family Pinaceae; genus Picea; species Picea engelmannii. Next base: position 129,467 of record ML833721.1, read on the forward strand.
ATGGAGAAAATAATACCTACACCTTCTGGAAGGGTGGATCGAAAGTCGTCTTAGTGCCTCTTAAGGATGAGGGGAAAACTGAGAATGTGTTGTCGGAAAGAGAGTTGTTAAGGAAATGAAGGAAACATGATTTTTTTATGCATTAATAGTGCAAAAAGGAGTCGGGGAAGACATACTAATCCCTACCAAAGTGGCTAAGATACTAGAAGAATATGTTGATGTTATCTCTAATGAACTACCTGATGGTCTTCCACCAAAGAGGGATATTCAACATCACATTGATCTAATCCCAGGATCATCTTTTCCTAATCAAGCCGCCTATAGGATAAGTCCTACACAACATGTATATCTCAACCAACAGGTGAAAAAACTTATAAAGAAAGGTGTGGTAGGAGAAAGCATCAGTCCTTGTGTTGTACTGGCATTGTTGACTCCTAAAAATGATAATACGTGGAGGATGTGCATAGATAGCAAAGAAATCAATAAAAATTCCATCAAATATCGGTTTCCTATACAATGCTTAGAAGATATGATGGATGTGCTAGTCGAAGCTAAATATCTTAGTAAAATTGATTTGCGAAGTGGATACCACCAAATCTAGATTTGTGAAGGGGATGAATGGAAAACTACCTTCAAGACCAAGGATGGACTATATGAATGGATGGTGATGTCATTCGGGTTTTCCAATGCACTTAGTACTTTCACGTTGTTGATGAATAATGTGCTTAGACCTTATATTAGTAAGTTTTTTGTCGTTTATTTGGATGACATCCTAGTTTTCGGTAACAAAAAAGAAGATCTGTCCATGTGTAATGAAGGGTCATTGATGAAAATAGAATGCAACAGAGCAGCAGGGCTAAAATTCAGGAGAAAAAGCGTCTGGTAAATGTCATCGATGTAATATTTGATCACTATCAAGGATTGATGATCTTTGTTACAGGTACATTTTCCAAAGCTCAGAAGAGATAATTATTTTGAATTCGCATAGGAGATCAGGTTTCAGAAAGAGAATTTTTATAGGTGGAAACCTTTATAAAAATCAAGCAACTGGATTTGTTCATCCAGAATTCGAATGTAAATCTGACCGTTGGATCACAAAGGAAACTTGCGTAAAGAAGGAGAGAATTGTGGCCGTATGATTGAATATTAAGGAGTGGCTTAAACTGTTAGATCGTGTAGGAGGAACAATGGTCAAATTCAGAGTTGACTACTTCGGATAAAATTACCCAAAGGAAAAATATTTTAGCGGATGACGAAGTCCCGAAGTGGACATGAGTCCTCTGATATCAGAAAAATTATGGGAGTAATATTGATCATTTGATTAAAATAAAGTGGAAGGATAGGATAAGCAAGGCCAAGGCACAAAGTTCCTGATTAAAATCATCAGATAGCATCAGAAAAGATCTTAGCCGTTGGATTAAAGATAAGTAGAACTGGTCAACTCTAACACTGACCACTATGGAGAAAAGGAGTCTAGAACAGGCAATATTACCTGAAGGTAGAAGCCTCGAAGTCACAACAAACATTTATTTACAGTGAAATATTATAGTCATCAGATCAGAGTTGTGTAGTAGCAGAAAACTCCAACGATGATCACTCTAGTGAAAAGAATCCAAGAATAGGTAAGATTACCCGAAGGCCGAAGCCCCAAAGTCACGTCAACCGTTGATCTGGATTAAAACATAAGAATCATCAGATCACAAGGAGAATGTCAACTTTGACGTTAACCACTTCGGCAGAAAAGGGTTTAGAACATGTAAGTTCACCAGAAGGCCAGAGTTCCAAAGTCACGAAGTAAGACACATGGTACACACAATAATATCCCATATCGGCAAGGACACGTGGCACATTCATATGGTGACAAGTGTTAAGGTCTAGTTGGAACTTTAGGTATACAAAAATCACGAATATAGGTGATACATGGCAGCCACTCAGCCAGTTCCATGTCAACAATGTCGTCAACAAGCTACATCACTCTGGGAGTAAGTCCTTCGGGGATAACTAGTTTTTACTACCAGGAAATACCTGAAGCGCCGAAGGCCGAAGTTAATGAAATTTTTTGATCTAATATCTTCTAGGTTCTCTCGACCGTTGATCAAGTACAGTGGAAGGATAGAGTAAGTGTAAATCATGAAGTAACGCTAATCATTGATCTAATTCGGGAACATTCTCCATCGTTGATCAAGTACAATGGAAGGCTAGAGTAAGAGTAAATCACAAAGTAACGCTAATCATTGATCTAATTTGGGAGCATTATCGACTGTTGATCAAGTACAGTGGAAGGATAGAGTAAGCGTAAATCATGAAGTAACGCTAACCATTGATCTACCTCGGGAGCGTTCTCAACCATTGATCGAGTATAGTGGAAGGATAGCATAAGCACGGGTGTTAACCAACAACAATTGGTCACTACCGCTTTATGACTTATTCGGTAGGATATCACTCCAGAGGAAGTGAACTACTTAAGAGTTCTAGTAACCCAGAGTCCCAAAGTACTGAAGCTCTGAAATAAGATCTGGACCGTTGAAGTTTATGGACACATGTCAACTCAATATTAATAGAGTATACACACTTCAGTGAAATTTAGTCCAGGAGGCCCCCGGGGGGCAACTCAATTGGCAAGTGCCGTGAAAATGAAGTTCCATGAGGTTTCGAGTTCAATTCCCCCCGACTTACCTTGTGTGCCGCGTAAGGGGCCTCGTGGGCACACCTGGAGGTTATAGTGGTAGCGGTTGGATAACACGGCCACGTGT
>ML833722.1:0-50199 GCA_009831015.1 Picea engelmannii
AAGAAAAAATAATTCTATGTTCCATTAAAAACTAACAAACTATCACACATTAATGTGACATAAACTCATGGATGAGAAAATCGATGTAGAATGATTCACAAATTCAAAAATATCAAAGGAAACAAAGGGTAGAAAAATTAAAAAGGTAAAAAGTGAGGTTGAAGGGCAAAGTAGTGGGCCCACTAATAAACACTAGAGTAAAACAAGTCGAGGGATCCTCCACCAAAGTAATTTAACTAAATGGGCGTGCTCTACACATTGAACCAAGTAATCAAATGCAATATTCTTGATTGGTCTTGCATAACAAGGTATGTCAAAGGTCCAACCATCAATATTGGGATCCCCACCAAGACCATTGCTAAGTTGTTGATCATAACCATGTTCTTTCCTAACTCGCACTTGAACTTAGCATCAAAATATTAACATTTTTATTTAATGAATGAAAAACTTTGATTAAATTTGTTGCACTCTAGTTACAACAATATACTCGTTAAAATTTCAACATGCCACTTGTGCGAATTGAACCGGTGTGGATGATAACACTCCCTAGGCTAGACCCAATTGACAACCATAAATATGAAGTCTATCCGGAAAAAACTAAAAAAATTAGCCTTACGTAGCAAACCAAATTATACATTTATGATTCATTAAGACTAACAACTACTATTTTGGAGTGAAATTATGTGATTCTAGTCATATGTTTCTAGTAATAATAATGTTAAAACATAAAATAATATTATTTGCATAGCTAAAAAATAATATTATTTGCATAACTAAAATAAAATCAATGTAGATTATAACATTAACAATATTAACTGTGCCTTTTGCATTTAGAATTTTACCAAAAACTTTACTAGAAACACATAACTCTAACATACGCTATATTACCATTAAAGAAACACATAACAGTTATATTACCATTAAAGAAACACATAACAGTTATATTACCATTAAAGAAACACATAACTCTAACATAAGCTAACACACTCAAAATTCCTTATCTCTTTGCACTCAAGTAGAGAATTCTACAAACCCACTCTCTGTTATGATCAGAGGTTAAGGCATATTCCTAAGGCATGCATCCAAAATGCTGCGTTTCATGTACTAGTGGAGTCTAATATGTTATGAAAATGAAATTAGACTTGACTCAGGAAAATGTAATTTTATAACATATCGAGCTGCTTACCTCAAAGCGGAGGTAGAATGGAATGAATTCGCCCATAATTCGACTGGTATAGAAGAAGTGGTGGACACTGAATTCACCATTAAGTCAATTAATTCATCCATCATGCATCCAGTATAATAGCGCTGCATTACCATCAATTGAGTACGAATAGTTGTTGCACTACCAAAATCAATTATAAACGAATCATATGTATATTCTACTAAAAATATATTAATATTAAATTTAAACCAACTCAATCAAATAAACGTATAACTTGATTATAGCTCAAGTGTTGGCATTGGTTTCCGCTGGAGTGGACCCAACAAGTATGGTTCCCCACCCAAAAAGTATGGTTCCAGATGTAAATGAAAAAAAGGCAGTGTTTAATTAGAACAAACAAACAAGAAAAAATACTTACTGCAAAACAGAGAAAAAGAGAAAACAGGGCCGACCGACAAAAAAAAAATAAACATAAGAAAAAGGATTATCATACACAACACCCAACTACAAAGAAAAAAATTTAATCAACAAACAGATACAAAATATCAAGAAAAACAAAAATCCAACCCATTTTTTCCATTGCATACTCTCTAGTTTTTCTTGCTTTCTCTGGATCACCCGTAAAAAAACAAAACCATTCCCATCATATCAAATGAAGTAAAAACGTAAAAAAAAACAAAAATTGTATTGTTATTTAGTAACATATAATAACATAAATAAAATTATACAGAGTTCTGCCCACCTTTATAAAATTTACAACTACAAATTCTAACGTCTAATTAGATAGAAGAGATGAGATGCCAATATTACGAATAAATGATACAAACAAACCCTTTTCGATTTGATTCATACCTGCCAATTTTTTTTTATATCAATGCCTTGAGCATTTCACGTATGGTAGCATAACCATTTATGTCCTGCAAAAATTTGTAAACTCAACGATTAGGGAAATTAACTAAAAAAACATTGATTAGAGTCAATCATTACGGAAAAATGTAATGATGATGTGTTGATACTAGAGAAATAAGAGATGTCGAGTACAATATAAATTGGTTGCAAATTTTGAGATATGGAAATTTATAGTAGCAGAGTACATACCCTGAGTGTGAAATACAATATCATTTTTATAAATAAATATTCATTCAGACTGCAGAGGTGGAATATAAGTATAGAAAATTGCAACGCCTTCTTTTTAGAAAATCCAATTCTTCAAGTTGTATAAGTGGAAATTATGTGATTCTAAGTGGAAATTATGTGATTATAATTATGTGTTTTTAGTAATAATGTTTAAAAATAAACCAATATTATTTACATATCTAAAATAATATCAATGTATACTATAACAGAAACAATACTAATTATTCCTTTTGCATTTAGACTTTGATCTAAAACTCTCAAATTATATTTACTATCACACTTAACTTTAACACATGTTAACACAATCAAAACTCCTTATCTATCTGTAGTTCACTTGAACACTGTATAAACCCACTCTCTGTTTTGATCAGAGGTTAAAACAGATTCGTGAGGCCTACGTCCAAAATACTGTGTTCCGTGTGCGAGTGGAATCTAATGATATGCAAAGAAATCAGACATGGCTATACAAAATATAATTTTATAACATATCGAGCTTCCTGCCTCAAAGTGGAGGCAGAGAAGATATGGAAGAGAAGATTGGGATGAATTCATCGTTACTGCACTACCATCGAGTATTAATGGTGTTGCACTACTAGAATCAATTAAGAACGAATCATATGTATATTCAACGAAAAATATATTTATATTAAATTTAAACCAGCTCAATTAAATCAAATTATGACCTCATTACAACTCAGTGTTGGCGTTGGTTTCCTATGGAGTGGACCTGGCAGGTATGTTTTTGGATGTAAATGAAAGAAGGTGGCAGGTATGTTTTTGGATGTAAATGAAAGAAGGTAGCATTTAATGAAAACAAACACAACACCCAGTCACATGAAATTTTTTTATAGCAAAATATTAAAAAAAACCAAATATCTAACCCATTTTTTCCATTGCATGAGCTCCGGTTTTTCCACTTTCTCTGGATCTTCCGCTTTCTCTAGATCACCTCTAAAAAAGTAAACCCATTACAATTAGATCAAATGAAGTAAAGACTTAAAAATGAGCAGAACTTATTGTTATTTAGTAACATATAATAACATAGCATATTCCTAATTAGTGAATATGGCTAGCCAGAACTCTCTGAAACGAAACTGCACTTTACACTTAAATCAGGAAAAATAATTCTTATCAATTAATTTAAATGAAATGTAACACTACTGTATAATTTTTATTAATTAATTCAAATGAGATGTAGCTACTGTCTGCCAAAAAAAAGATATCAATGCCTTGAGCATTTCACAGATAGTAGCATAGCCATTTTATGTCGTGCAAAAATTTATTTTGTAAACTCAACGATTAGGGAAATTAACTAAAAAAAACATTGATTATGCGTTGATACTATATATTATATAATGAATATAATGAAAAAATGTGTAGACTCAGCTTAGGGAAATATGTAATGATCACGTGTTGATACTTGGGAAATAAGAGAGGCCAGTACAATATAAATTGGTTTCAAATTTTGATATGATGGAAATTAGTTGCAAATTTTGAGATAATGGAAATTTATAGTAGCAGAGTACATACCATGTGAGTATGAAATAGGATATCACGAGGTGGAAATTATGGAATATAAATACAGAGAATTGCAGTCCCTCTTTTTAGAAAATCCAATTCTTAAGCTGCAGAGGTTGAAATTATGTGATTCTAATTATGTGTTTCTAATAATAAGGATAAAAAATAAATCAAATATCATTTGCATACTTATTCTTCAAGCTGTAGAGGTTGAAATTATGTGATTCTAATTATGTGTTTCTAGTAATAAGGATAAAAAATTAACCAAATATCATTTGCATAGTTATTCTTCAAGCTGCAGAGGTTGAAATTATGTGATTCTAATTATGTGTTTCTAGTAATAAGGATAAAAAATAAACCAAATATCATTTGCATAATTAAAACAATATCAATTTAGACATAATATTAACAATACTAACTGCGACTTTTGCATTTAGACTTTGACCTAAAACTCTCAAATCATAGTTACTATTACTGTTAAAGATACAACCAACTCTAACACAGCCTAACATAATATCTCTCTGCATTCCACTAAAGCACTCTATAAATTTGCTCTCAAGAATCTGCTCAAGCACTGTATAAACCCATTTAGACTTTGACCTAAAACTCTTTACTGTTAAAGATACAACCTACTCTAACACAGTCTAACATAATATCTCTCTGCATTCCACTAGAGCACTCTATAAATTTGCTCTCAATAATCTGTTCAATTACTCTATACTTTGACCTAAAACTCTCAAATCATAGTTACTATTACTGTTAAAAATACAACCAACTCTAACACAATCTAACATAATATCTCTCTACATTCCACTAGAACACTCTATAAATTTGCTCTCAACAATCTACTCAAACACTCTATAAACCCGCTCTCTATTATGATCAAAGATTAAAATAATTTTGTGATACCTACATCCAAAATGTTGTATTCAATATGTTAAGTAAAGAAATGAAACATAACTAAAGAAAATATAATTTTATAATATATCAAGCTGCCTACCACAAAGCGGAGGCAAAGAAGAAATGGCATGGATTCACCCTTAATTTGACTGGCACAAAATAAGTGGACGCTGAATTCACCATTAAGTCAATTAATTCAGCCATCATGCGTCCAATACAATAACACTGCCCTACCAGAATCAATTGAGTACGAATAGTGTTTCACTACCAGAATCAATTCAGAACAAATCATATGTATATTCATAAAAGATATTTATATTAAATTTAAACCAAATCAATTAAGTCAAATTATAACCTGATTAGAGCTCAGTGTTGGCTTTGGTTGCCGCTGGAGTGGACTTGGCAGGTATGGTTCCGGATGTAAATGAAAAAAAGGAAGTGTTTTAAAAAAAAAAACCTGACTGCAAAACAGAGCAAAAGAGAAAACAGGCCGGCCGACAATCAAAAATTAAAAATAAACAGAAAAAATGACTACCATACACAACACCAAAACAAAAAAACTAAATTAATTAATCGACTAAAAAGCAAAATATTAAAAAAACACAAAAACAAAAAACGATCCACGCTTTCCATTACACGAGCTCCATTTTTTTTTTAGCTTTTTTCTGGATCACCTGTAAAAAAGGAAACCCATTCCAATAAGATCAAATGAAATAAAAACGTAAAAATGAGCAGAATTGTACTGCAATTTAGTAACATATAATAACTTAAATAATTAATTAATTAAAAAGCATCAATTATGCTTTGATACAAGAGATTGCAAAAATGTGTAAACTCAACCATTATGGAAAAATATATTGATCATGTGTCGAGTACACTATAAACTCCGTTGCAAATTCTGAAATTATGGAAATTTAAAACAATATCATTTGCACAAATAAATATTCATTTAGAGAACAGAGTTTGATCTGAAACTCTCAAATCATAAATCATAGTTAATATTATCATTAAAAACACACCTAACTCTAACACAAGTTAACACAACCAAAACTCCTTATTTTTCTGCACTCCATTCAAGCACTCGATAAACCCACTTTCTGCACTCTACTTAAACACTCTATAAACTCACTCTCCATTATGATCTAACACAGGCTGACAAAACCAAAACTACTTATCTCTCCAACACAGGCTAACACAACCAAAATTCCTTATCTCTCCGCACTCCATTCAAGCACTCTATAAACCCACTTTCTGCACTTTACTTAAACACTCTATAATCTCACTCTCTATTATGATCTATCTCAGGCTAACACAACCAAAACTCCTTATCTCTCCAACACCAGCTAACACAACCAAAACTCCTTATCTCTCTGCACTCCATTCAAGCACTCTATAAACCCACTTTATGCACTCTACTTAAACACTCTATAAACTCACTCTCTATTATGATCTAATAACAGGCTAACACAACCAAAACTCCTTATCTCTCCAACACAGGCTAACACAACCAAAACTCCTTATCTCTCTGCACTCCATTCAAGCACTCTCTAAACCCACTTTCTGCACTCTAGTTAAACACTCTATAAACTCACTCTCTATTATGATCTAACACAGGTTAACACAACCAAAACTCCTTATATCTCCAACACAAGCTAACACAACCAAAACTCCTTATATCTCCAACACAAGCTAACACAACCAAAACTCCTTATCTCTCTGCACTCCATTCAAGCATTCTATAAACCCACTTTCTGCACTCTATAATCTCACTCTCATAAACACTCCATTCAATCACTCTCATAAACACTCTTTCTGCACTCTACTTAAACACTCTGTAATCTCACTCTCTATTATGATCAGAGGTTAAGATAGATTCTATAATCTCACTCTCATAAACACTCCATTCAATCACTCTATAAACCCACTTTCTGCACTTTACTTAAACACCCTGTAATCTCACTCTCTATTATGATCAGAGGTTAAGATAGATTCGTGAGACCTACGTTATAGATATGATATGCAAGGAAATTAGACATAACCAAAAGAAAATATAATTTTATAACATATCGAGCTACTTACCTTAAAGCCGATGAATTCGCCCTTAATTTTTCTCCCACAGAAGAAGTGGACGTTGAATTCACTATTAAGTCAATTATTTCATCCATCATGCGTCCAGTACAATAGTTGCTGCACTACCATCAATTGAGTACAGATAGTATTGCAGTACCAGAATCAATTAATAACGAATCATATGTATATTCAACAACAAAAAAAATATTTATATTAAATTTAATCCAACTCCATAAAATCAAATTGTACTCCCAGTACAAGAGCGCAACACTACCATCAATTGAGTACGAATAGTGTTGCATTACCAGATTCAATTAATAATAAATCATATGCATATTAAAAAAAAAACAAATTGTATGAAATTTAAACCAAGTTAATTAAATAAAATTATAACCTGATTAGAGCTCAATGTTGGCGTTGGTTGCCGCTGCAGTGGACTCGGGCAGGTATGGTTCCGGATGTAAATGAAAGAAGGAAGTGTTTAATTAAAACAAATAAACAAGAAAAAAAACTTACTGCAAAACAGAGCAAAAGAGAAAACATGGCCAGCCAACAACCAAAAAATAAAAATAAACAAAAGAAAATATTACCATACACCCAAACACAAAGAAAAAAAATCAATTAATAGAAGCAAAATATAAAAACAAAAATCCGATCCATTCTTCCCATTGCACGAGTTCTAGTTTTTCCGCTTTCTTTGGATCACCTGTAAAAAGGAAACCCATTCCAACCCATTGGATCAAACGAAGTAAAAAATAAAAATGATCATAGTAACATATAATAACATAAATAAAACTATACAGAGTTCTGCCCGTCTTTGTAATAATCATTCTGTAAGTGTAGGAGATGAGATGCCAATATTATGAATAGATGATATTAGCAAACAAACTCTTTTCGACTTGATTCATTTTGTGACATACAGATCCCGTATCCTCTGAACATTCCTAATTAATGAATATGGCTAGCCAGAAATCCCCTGAAACGAAACTGCACTTGAAATCATGAAAAATAATTCTTATCATTTAATTCAAATAGGATGTAACTATTCTTACATCTGCTTAAAAAAATCAATGTCTCAAGCAGATGGTAGCATAGCCATTTTATGTCCTGCAAATATTTGTAAAACTCAACCATTAAGAAAATTAACTAAAAAAACATACATTATTAATTAAAAAAACATATATTATAAGTTGATACAAGAGAAAGCAAAAATTTGTAAATCCAGTTGCAAGTTTTGAGATGATGGAAATTTATAGTAAAAGAATACATACAATGCGAGTATGAAAGACGATATCATTTGCACAAATACATATTCACTCAGGCTGCAGAGGTGGAAATTATGGAATACAAGTACAGAGAATTGGAGTGTTTTCTTTTTAGAAAATCCAATTCTTCAAGCTGTAAAGGTGAAAATTATAGAATATAAGTACAGAGAATTGGAACACCCTGTTTCCTGAAAATCCAATTCTTCAAGCTGCAGATGTGGAAATTTTGTGATTTTAATCATGTGTTTAAGGTGAAAATTATAGAATATAAGTACAGAGAATTGGAACACCCTGTTTCCTGAAAATCCAATTCTTCAAGCTGCATATGTGGAAATTTTGTGATTTTAATCATGTGTTTCTAGTATTAAGGTTAAAAAATAAACCAAAAAAATAAGTCAATTAATTCATCCATCGTGCGTCTAGTATAATAAAGCTGCACTGCCATCAATTGAGTACTAATAGTGTTGCACTACTAGAATCAATTAAGAAGAATCATATGTATATTCAGAGAAAAATATATTTATATTAAATCTAAACCAATTCAATTAAATCAAATGATAACCTTATTAGAGCTCAGTGTTGTTGGAGTGGACCGGGCAGGTATGGTTCGGGATGTAAATGAAAGAAGGTAGCCTTTAATTAAAAGGCACAAACAAGCAAAAACAACTTACTGCAAACCAGAGCAAAAGAGAAAACAGGGCAACCCTACAACAACAAAAAATGAAAATAAAAAATAAAAATAAACAAAAGAAGGATTACCATATACAATACTCAACCACGAAAAAATTTAATCAACCAACAGAAGCAAAATATTAAAAAACAAAAAAAAATAGTATCCATTCTTTACATTGCTTGAGCTCCAGTTTTTTCTGCTTTCTCTGGATCACCTCTTAAAAAAGAAACCCATTCCAACCACATCAAATGAACTAAAAACATATAAATGAGCAGAAATAATGTACTATTATTTAATAATATATAATAACATAAATAAAACTATACAGAGTTGAGTTATGTAAGCCTTTGTAAAATTTACAGCAAATTCTAACGTCTAATCAGACTGGAAGAGACGAGATGCCAATATTACCAATAAAGAATACCAACCAACAAACTATTTTCGATTCCATTCATTATGTGACTTACAGATCCCTCATCCTCTAAAAATTAATGAATATGGCTAGTCAGAACTCTCTGAAACAAAACTGCACTTAAAATCAGGAAAATTAATTCTTATTAATTAATTCCATGGGTTGTAACTACTGGTACCTCGTTATCTGCCAAAAAAATATCAATGTCTTGAGCATTTAAAAAATAGTAGCATAGCTATTTTATGTCCTGCAAATATTTGTATATTTGTAAACTCAACCATGAGGGAAATTAACTAAATTGGTTATGCATTGATAAATTGGTCTTGTACTGATATCAGAGAATGCAAACAAAAATGTGTAAACTCAACCATTAGGAAAAAATAACTCAACCATGAAGGAAAATAACTAAAAAAGCATTAGTTATGCATTGATACCAGAGAATGCAAAAAGTGTAAACTCAACCATGAGAAAAAAATATAATGATCATGCGTTGATAATAGAGAAATAAGAGAGGCCGAAAACAATATAAATTCTGTTGCGAATTCTGAAATGATGACAATTCATAGAGGCCAAGAACAATATAAATTATGTTGCGAATTTTGAGATGATATAAATTCACATAGGCCGAGAACAATATAAATTCTGTTGCGAAATCTGAGATGGTGAAAATTCATAGTAGCAGAGTACATACCTTGTGAGTATATATCCATTCAAGCTGCAGAGGTGGAAATCATGGAATCAATATAACTACAGACAATTGCACCATCCTCTTTCCAGAATATCCAACTCTTCAGGTTGCAGAAGTGGAAATTATAGAATGAATAAAAACAAATACAATTGCAGTTCGTTTACCAAGATAAAGATGATATCCAATTCCACGCACACGCACCCAGAAAATCGAATGAAGAGAAGTACTGCAGCACGTTCACCGAGATAAAGATGGTATGTGTCATGTCTGAATCAAAGCGCAAATATCTCTTGAAAATACGGCTTACATTAAACTATATACACATTAAGATCACATTGTTTTTTGCTTTTCCACCGACCTAAATCCAACGGCTTATATTATGGGCTTTTTTGTTTTCTTGAAATGGTTTAATGATAAGGACTTGTAACTAACATTTCCCTGCCCACTCCTCTTTTTGCTTTTTTCAAACGAAATAAGAACGTTGTATTGATAGTGACTCGTAACTACTTGCTCACCACTCATTCCCATGAAAACACAAATCAAATTATAATCCAAAAAAATTATTTCAATTTAAATGAGATGTCTTTTAAAGTGATCCATTTTCACTAAAATCTAAAATCTGATCCATCATAAATTTTTAAAGAAAGATTTGTAATTTTAATGATGCGGAATGGTTGGCAGGTCTCATAACCTCTAGAGTAGAGTTAGGACTAGAATACAATTTTGTAGAATTACAATTTTGTATTTATAATTAAAAATAAATTGAAACATTATAAAAAAGGAAAGGATGAAGAATTAAAATATATGTTTTAATTTTATTTATATATATATATATATATTAATTCTTCATCCTCTATATATATATAATATATTTTTTAATTCTTCATCCTATATATATAATTAAAATATATTTTTTAATTCTTCATCTTATATATATATAAACCTAAATCAAATTATAATCACAAAAATTTAAATAAATTTGAAAGAAGTTCATATACATATATAATTATTGGTTGATTGTGATCTAAATCAAACTATAGTCACGAAAATTTAAATAAATTTGAAAGAAGTTCATATACATATATAATTATTGGTTGATTGTGATGTTGTTATTGCTTGATAAAATGATATCTATTTTCTGTTCAACACCAATATTCTTGAGATAACCACTATTAAATCAATTATTCCTTAGATTTTATTTATAGTTGATAATTGAGATTTAGGGTAGTAGTTATTCAATATTGAGTGATTTATCCTAGAACAATTATCCTCCACCCAACTTTGTTTTAGTGCTTCTTAAGAGTTTTGTCTCAACATTTTGTGTGGAGAAGATTGAGTTCTATTGCTCTGCCTTTCCCACCTTCTTTTTTAGATGTGTTGTGTGGGTGTGGGTGTGTGTGTGAGAAACAACAATCATTGAAATATGCCCATCTTGTGGTCCATTGGAATAGATTTTATATGATAAAATCTTCTCTCCTTAAGATCGATTCAACATGGAGCACAATCCGGTTGTGTCTATCAGATTCAATATTATTGAATGTGTCAGGGGAAACTACAGAAAAGGCATTATGGGACACAGGGTCTCGACTCAGTGAACCTGTAACATAGCACATGTGTTCATGAGGTATTAAAGAATACCTCTAATTCCACTAGATATTGATAAATACATCCCAAAATCCTTTTGTTAAACCCCTCTCCCATTACATCTTTTCAATTAAAAAAACCCTTATTTTTACGAGACATCCCCTATTTTTACTAGATACCTATTTTTATACTCCCCAATACCTATAAAACCCCCCATACCCCACATCCTCCCCTCAATACCTATAATATATTGACTCTATTTTTGACAGTTTTAAAACCCCCTTTATGAATGAACGTGATAAGGTATTGGCCAACAAGGTGAAACCCCTATGTTATGGGATAAGTTGGGAATTTGTATCAGTCTAAGTCTGACGCAATAGCAAAGCCCTGCAACAAGTCTAACAACTATAGGATTGTGCTATGCTTTCATAATGCACAACGGAGCTCATGTTTGGACATTTAACGGAAAATTCAATTGCTTTTAATAAGATCAAAATAGAAGAAATTGATTAGAATCACAAGAACACAAACATACTATGAATCCTTGCATTTTTCATTTATTGAAGAAATTATTTTGATTGATAATAATAATAATAATCTAATTTAAGGTCACGGTTAAGCCAGACACCAAATTGGTGTATGAGACCCCCTTGTTTTGGGGACAATGGACCCCCCTCTACCTAGAATTCTACATAGGTATACATACCCTACCCCCCTCTACCTAGAATTCTACATAGGTATACATACCCTACCCCCCTCTGGATTTGAACTTGTGACCTCTTAGGAGGAAACACATGTTCTTACAATGTGATCAATAAATGCATTCTTCGTCGCTAGACAAGAACTGGTTTATTGCGTTGTTCCTTTGTGTATTACACATTCTTTTCTTGATCTCATTCTCTGTGGCGGTCTGAACCACTTCAATCGGTCCCCAGTGAATCTTGATTCAATTCTTCACTAGATGATCAATCCCTTCAACTCCTTTCTTCTCTTTTTTTATCCCCAATGCTTCTCTTGTCGATCTGTTTCCATCTGTTGAGGAGATGAACACTCATGATTGTTCGTGGCCCATTCGTCTCCCAATTCAAAAAAAATTCCCTCTTCTTTCACTAGCGATTTCCACTTGGCATTTTATCTTCATGGGACGCGTGGAGTGGAATTGCAGCATATTCCATGTAGTGTGGAGTTGCAACATATTTCCTATAGCGTGGAGTTGCAACATATTTCCTATAGTGTGGAGTTGCAACATAGGAGTCACATCACTGTCATTCATCATTTGGGCACGAGTCGTACAATTGTTATTTGTAATAAAGAGTCACAACATGAGCTGCAAAATAGAGTTGCAACCATCTTTATTCATCCTATTGAACTTGTATATAATTGAAATGTTTTTGGGTGATGTGGATTTCCCATAACCAAATATGCTCATGCATCATATGTCCTTGGTAAGAAAAACATGAGCTCCTAGCTCATGTGGTGATTGCTTTAGAGGATGAAGAGTTTCGTAGGCATACCAGTTCTTCTTCGGAAACCCACGATGCATCCTCAGATCCTTTGTTTTTCCATTTGACTAAATATTCTAGATATTCATTGTTGCAAGTTTTTCTACCAATTCCTCTGGCCAAAATTTCTTCCACTTTCTCAACTTGCTTAACTAGTAATTATTGTTCCCATCCATCTAGAGTACCTTCATCATCGCCTTTTTCTCCTTCATGAAACTCATACAAATCAACAACATTGAATGTTGGAGATATATCAAACTTGTTCGGGAGCTCCAACTGATAAGCGTTATCATAAATTTTCCTCAAGATTATGCACGATCCTATTTTCATATATTTAACTTTGTTATAGGTACCTTTGGGAAATCATTCATTTCTCAAGTGAGCCATGACTAACTAACCTTCTTTAAATATTTTTTGCCTTCACCACAAATATGTCCTTTGTTTATATTGGTTATATTGTTTGCCTGTAGTTTATGCTTCACATACTCATGCAATTCCTGTATATTGTTTGCAAAATCACTTGCATCGACACTCCTTTTATCTCCTAGATCCAATAAATCAACCAAATCTACCACCCCTTTAGTGACATGCCATACAAAATTTGAAATGGGCTCTTTCCTATAGATCTGTTCACTGAATCGTTGTAAGTGAATTCAACTTGTGCCAAAGCTAAATCCCCCTGAATATGATTTTCACTACTCAAACTTCTTAATAAGTTTCCAAAACTTCGGTTTACCACCTCAGTCTACCCATCTTTTGGGGGATGATAGGACGAACTATATAGAAACTTAGAACCCAAATTTTTCCAAAGTGTTCTCCAAAAGTGACCAAGAAATAGTGTGTCTCTGTTTGAAGTAATACTCTTCGATAGGCCATGTCACTTTCCCACTTCTCTGGAAAATAAGACAACCACTTCACTAGCATCACTAGTCTTCTTACATGCTACATAGTGTGCCATTTTTGAAAACCTATCTACTACCACCATCACAAAATCATGCTTCCTTTGTGTCATAGGTAGTCCCAAAACAAAATCCATGCTTACATCTTCCCATGGTCTTTTAGGTATCGACAATGGAGTGTAAAGTCCTGTATTCTAGATTCTACTTTTGGCTAGTTGGCAAACTCTACAACCCTCAACAAATTTTCTGACATATTTTTAGATGTTGTGCCTGTTGGCGTTGGAAGTCACTCTTGGATTGCAGCAGGAGCATAGCCCGACGCCCATCAGTTTATGTCACGAAGAATTTAATGGGGTGATTGAATGGATAGAGACTTAAGAAGACATCGCTCTAACTTAGAAAACCGATCTTGGTATGTAGAAAAACAAAGGAGGTCTTGATTTAACTTCCGTCAGTGAGTTGATTATAAAATGAGCAGATGGAAGACTTAGTGAGATGAGTGAGCAAGACTGCTTTGGGCATCAGGCCTTTCAACAACTTGAGGAGGAAAAACTCAGAATACAAGATCCTCTTGGTTCAGAGTTTCGGGGAACTGAAGGGTGACTTGACTAGATCTTCCAATTCCAAATCATTCAGCTTTGAGAAAATACAAGCACTGATTAGAAACAATACAACTATTACAGTGATCCAACATACATCATCCTATAACAGTGCAACTCGACTGGATCCTCCAATTTCGAGTTGTTCTAACACAGTGTACATAGAGAGATGGAAAGAGGCTGACATTCATAAAGCAAGAAGTCTCAAATGCCAATACATAACCAGAGCGACCGGTGCTTCATCAAAACTTTACAATCGGGAGCCTAGCTCAACCATTGATGATTTCAAAAATACAAAAAACTGAGTACATATACTTAGAAAAAATTGCCCAACAGAGGCATGCTCAGACCTCCAAGGTGTGGTGTCCCTTCAGTCAGACTCGGACGGAAATCCTTCGTCAGATGCCACCTTAACTGTGCATGGCTCTTGCAAGGGGGTAGCTGAGCCATTAAATGCTGAGCTAGTGTGTGCAAACTTTTCTGGTTATTCGAGGACTCGACATGGCTTCTTTGAGAAAAACCAGCACACGGGACCGTCTCAGGCAGACTGTCTGTCGGATTCTCCATACCTTACAATTAATGAGTGAGGAGAGGTTTCAACCACCTCCTCCCACCTCCATTTTCTCCTAGCAGGAACCAGGGTTGAGATCGAGTCGGACTGGCACCTGGAGATCGCGACGATCCCTTCTGCAACTAAACCTGGCTCTTTTGGCCCTTTTGCACAACTCCTTCTATTTCCTCGAGTGACCACGAGACATGACCCTGCGCTTTTCCTCAAGGGCGCTTTCGGCGCTTCGCATCTCGCAACTGGGAGGAGGTTGATCCTCATTCTTCAAAGTCACGATGCGCAAAGAGGCAATAGATCCTAATCATGCACCATGTGTCCCTCTCTGATCGGACGACCCTGAACATCTCGGCAATATTGTGGGCCCAAAACCCAGACGCCTTCAACACTTCGTGTCTCATGAATGGGAGGAGGCTACTCCTTGTGCTTCAAAGTCACGACGCGCGAAGAGGCGATAGAGCCTAATCGCGCACCATGTGTCCCTCTCTAATCGGACGGCCCTCAACATCTCAGCAATATTATGGGCCCAAAACCCGGACGCCTTCGGCACTTCGCGTCTCGTGAATGGGAGGAGGCTACTCCTTGTGCTTCAAAGTCGCGACGCGCGAAGAGGCGATAGAGCCTAATCGTGCACCACGTGTCCCTCTCTGATCGGACGGCCCTGAACATCTCGACAATATTGTGGGCCCAAAACCCAGATGCCTTCGGCACTTCACGTCTCGTGAATGGGAGGAGGCTACTCCTTGTACTTCAAAGTCGCGATGCGCGAAGAGGCGATAGAGCTTAATCGCGCACCACATGTTCCTCTCTGATCAGACGGCCCTGAACATCTCGGCAATATTGTGGGCCCAAAACCCGGACGCCTTCGGCACTTCGTGTCTCGTGAATGGGAGGAGGCTACTCCTTGTGCTTCAAAGTCGCGATGTGCGAAGAGGCGATAGAGCCTAATCGTGCACTACGTGCCCCTCCGGGATGGACGGCCAGGATCATTTCGGTGAGATTGCGGGCCCGATTCCTGTGCTAAACATGGCACAACTCCGTTGGCCTCAAATTTCCGTCGACCGACGATCTGCTCCATCGATTGATCCTCGTCGCTGAATACTGGAGCTACCCGCCTATTTGCAATTTTAACTTGAAATGGATTTTATGCGCTGCACAATGCTCTCATGGCTGTGACCTTGGACAAAATGCATATGTTAGGTTCTTTAAGCCCCATTTCTTCGCATTTACGCCACGGGCTCGGATCTTGGAGAGAAAACACCCCCTTGCAAGAATTTGCGCTAACAGTGCCAAAAGTATCGTTCTTTCACCAACATTGTGGTCTTTTCCATGCCACAATGTCCTCCTAAATCTCCATTGTGCAACTCTCTAATGAGATCCAACCTCAATGAACTATGTGGAATACAAAACAACTAGTTCTTAAACAAAAATCATTCTTGAATATGGTAATCCAAGAATGGTGTTTGGTCCATACTCCATGGTTCCTTGCATGCTTTCCAAGCCTATGCAAAATTTGCATCCTCTTCATACAACCCTTTCACAAATTCCAAACTTACCACTGCAACTAACATGGTGTTTAGCTATACTATCCTCCGATTCAATGCATCAACAACCTTGTTTGATTTCCCTAACCTGTGTTTCAAAGCAAATGTATAACTTTGTAAAAATTCTACCCATTTAGAATGCTTCTGATTCAATTTACCTTGGTTGTTAATGTACTGCAGCGCCTTGTGATCAGTAAACAAAACAAACTCCTTTGGAAGAAAGTAATGTCGCCACTTCTTCAAGGCATGGATGATAGCATAAAACTCATGATCATAAATAGAGTATTTATTCTTTACTTCATTCAATTTCTCACTGAAAAATGCTATCGATCTACCTTCTTGGCTCAAAACTGCTCCAATAGTTTTCCCACTTGCATCATAGTCTACTTGAAATACTTTATTAAAATCTAGAATTGTTAACATCGGTTGTTCTATCACCTTTTTCTTCAAGTCCTCAAATGACCTTGTTGCTATTGTTGCCCACTGAAATGTGCCTTTTTTCATGCATTCAGTAAGAGGTGCACAAATCTAGCTAAAATTTCTAATGAACTTCCTATAGTAACTTGCTAGTCCATGGGAACTTTGTATATCAAAAGTGCATTTAGGTGTTTCCCAATCCAAAATTGCTTTTACCTTCTTGACATCCATCTTTAATCCTTCTTTGAAAACCAAAAAACCCAAGTATACAAGCTTTTTTTGTAAAAACATACACTTCTTCATATTTATTAGCAATGTCTCCTCTTTCAATCGCTATAAAACTTTCTTTACATGCTCCAAATGTTCCTCTTTATCCTATTGAAAATCAGAATGTCATCTAACTATACAACAATAAATTTTCCCAAAAATGGTTTCAAGACTTCATTCATCAACATCATGAACGTGCTAGGTGCATTAGTTAACCCAAATGGCATAACTAACCACTCGAACAACCCATCTTTCATCTTGAACATTGTCTTCCATTCATCACCCTCCCTTATCCGAATTTGATGAAAACCGCTCTTCAAATCAATCTTCGTGGAGTACTCAGTTCCACTCAAATAGTACATAAGATCAATTCTCGACAAAGGAAACATGTACTTGAAGGTAATATTATTAATAACATGTGAATCTGTACACATCCACCACTCACCATTCTTTTTCAATGTCAAAATTGATGGTACAACATAAGCACTCAAACTTTCTCAAATTAATCCTCTGTCAAGTAACTCTTGTACTTGCCTATTTATCTCTTCACTCTCTACTAGAGTCATTCGATAAGGTTATTTATTTGGAAAACTCAATCCTAGTATCAACTCAATCCAAAGCTATATATTTCTCAATGGAGGTAACCCTGCTGGTAAATCATCTGCTACAATTTCCTTAAATTCTTTCAACAAGTGTTGAATCTCGATTGACATAATCCCTTTTCTCAGTCTCTTGAATCCTTTTTGGCATTATGGCCAAAAAACAACCACTATGTTTCTGGCCTCTTAGAAACTCTTTAGCAGAATATAACATGATTCAGTTGTTACTATTATGCATATTTTTTCTATCATTGTTGTCCATAACTTTGTTGTTACTGTTGTCCATACCCTTGTTGTTATTGTTTTCCATAACCTTTTCCAACATTGGTACCAACTTTTAACGTTTTCCATCCTTGAAAAATTCATATGAATTCACTATGCCATCATGGAATATCTTTCTGTCAAACATCCATGGTCTCCCAAGAAACACGTGACATGCATCCATCTCTATTACAACACATAAAACTTTTTCATTGAAACTCCCAATCTGGAAACTCAATAAACATTGCTCAATCAAATTCACTTGTTTTCCTTTTTTCAACCATGAAACTCAGTACGGATTAGAATGTGGCATGCTTTTCAACTTCAATTTATCCATTACTTCATTGGATACTAATTTTCTATACTTCCACCATCTATGAAAAGATGACAACACTTATCCCAAATTTTACATTTTGTTTTGAACAATATCTTTCTATGTTCCGTTTCTTTTGCTTCCTGTGTCTCAGGATTGATTAACACTCTTCTCAACATCAGGTTTTCTCTTATTCTTGTTGGACTACTTCCACATTTCCACCAACAACTACTTTCTCATCTTCCTGGGTAACTTGTTTTTTAGCCTCATATCTTCTCACTGTGTTCTGCCTCTCCTGATATTCTAATGTTTTGTGCCCCTTTACTCCACAACTATAACCTCCAAAAGTGTTGAGAGAGGGAAGGATCTGAATATGCTCCTTCTATAGAAGAAAAAACCTCCAAGGAAGAAGGATGAAATGTGTACTTGTATTCTTCAAGCACACATGTAGATCATGAGGTATGGTTGGTTGACTCAGGTGCATCCTTTCATATGAATCCTCACAGGGAATGGTTTTGCGAGTATGAAAGGTATGATGGAAATGGTGTTTTCCTAGGTGATGATTCGACAACCAAAATCACAGGAAGAGAAAAATTAAAGTTGAAGCTCATGAATGGAAGGATTATAACAACCCTCCTACTTCCTCTATTACTCAAGAAGGATATTAAATGCACTCTTGAGTCTCCTTCCTCAACATTTTGTTCAACTTCAATTTCTTCCTCATATTCTGAATCTAACTCAACTTCTCCATTTCTTCTATTCTCCAACTCTTTTATTATTCTTCTTAATTCTTCGATTTATCTATTCCTCGCACCTCCTCATGTTTCTCCTACTCTTCACGGTGGCATCCTTACGAGTTTTCTTACAACCCTCACTAGGACCATCATTCACAGGCCTTACCTCCAGGCATTGTTCTCTCACAACTCATGAACCAAACTTGCTTTGATACCACTTGACGCAGTGGAAAATCCATGTAGCTGGTATAACACCTAGAGAACTGTGCTATGCTTTCAGAATGCACAACAAAACTCATGTTTGGACATTTAACAAAAAAATTCAATTGCTTTTAATAAGACTGAAATAGAATAAATTGATTACAATCACAAGAACACAAACATACTATGAATCCTTGCCTTTTTCATTTATTGCAGAAATTATTCTGATTACAATGTGATTAATAAATATATTCTTCGTCGCCATATGAGAATTGGTTTACTACATTGTTCCTTTGTGTATTATGCAGTCTTTTCTTGATCTCATTCTCTATGGTGGTTTGAACCACTTTAATCAGTCCCCAATGAATCTCGATTCAATTCTTCACTAAATGATAAACCCCTTCAACTCCTTTCTTTTCCCTTTTCATCCCCAATGCTTCTCTTGTCAATCTATTTCCATCCATTGAGGAGATGAACATTCATGACTTTTTGCGGCCTAGTCATTTCTCAATTCGAATTTTGTTCCCTCTTCTTTCACCAGTGATTGTCACTTGGCATTTTATCTTCCTGGGATGTGTGGAGTAGAATTGTAGCATATTTCCCATAGTGTGGAGTTGCATCATATTTCCTATAGCGTAGAGTTGCAACATAGGATTCGTAGCACTGTCATTCATTATTTGGGCATGAGTCGCAACACTGTTATTTGTAACAAGGAGTCACATCAGGAGCTGCAAAATAGAGTTGCAACCATCTTTGTTCATCCTAATTGAACTTGTACATAATTGAAATGTTTTTGGGTGATATGGATTTCCCAGAACCAAAGATGTTACTGCATCAAAGTCCCTGGTAAATAAATTGTTCCTACAGAAGAAGTTTTATAACCTAAGGATGAAAGATGGAGACTCTGTGACAAAGCATTTTAACACCTTCAATACTGTGGTAAGTAAGCTATTATCTGTTGATATTAATATTTCTGAGAAGACAAATGCATCAGTTTATTGTTCTCTTTACCAAACTCGTGGGATAGTCTGGTTGTGACCATAGGTAGTAATACAACTACTTTAAGTTCCAATGATGTGGTCTCATCCTTGTTGTTGGAGGATATGAGGCAGAAGAACATGGAAGGACATAGAGAATATGCATTATTTGCAGGAGGTTGCTCCTAGGAAATAAATAGATCTAAGTCCTCAAGTGGGAGATCTAAATCTAAGGGAAGATCTAAAACTCCCGAAAAGTTTGTAAAGGTATGTTGGAGATGTGAAAAAGAAGGGAACTACAAGAAGAAATGTAGATCCAAAAGTGTTGAGAGAGGGAAGGGATGTGAATATGTCCTTCTATAGAAGAAAAAGGCTCTGAGGAAGAAGGAGGGGATGTGTACTTGGCTTCTTCAAGCACACATGTAGATCATGAGGCATGGTTGGCTGACTCAAGTGCATCCTTTCATATGACTCCTCATAGGGAGTGGTTTTGCGAGTATGAAAGGTATGATGGAGGTGATGTTTCCTAGGTGATGACTTGACAACCAAAATCATAGTACGAGGAAAATTCAAGTTGAATATAATGGATGGAAGGATTATAACACTCCTTGGTGTTCTGCACATCCCATGATTGGATAGAAATTTGATTTATGTAAGCAAAATGGACAATGCAATGGTAAAAATAATGTTTGAAAAAGAAACCCGCAAGATGGTTCGAGGAGAAATGTTGTTGTTGAAGGGATTTTGGATTGGAACTTTGTATAAGCTGCAGTTAAGCATTGTTAGTGATGGGTGTAATAGTTTCATTGTTCCTGGGAATGGAGTTGAATAAGAAAAAACTCTTAAAGTCTCTGGAGAAAAGGTTGTGTTGTGGTATCAAATACTAGGGCATATCAGAGAGAAGGAATTTCAACTACTACACGATAAAGGTATGGTTGAAGGTATGTCTAAATACTCTCTGAAATTTGATTTTTATGAACATTGTGTATATGGGAAGCATAATCGATTAATATTCCCCTCTGGTGCAACGAAGGCAGAGGGAATTTTACATTTTGTGCACAATGATGTGTTTGAACCTATGTCGGTTCTATCACTGGGAAAATTTGTGTACTATGTCTCATTTATAAATGACTTCTTGAGGAATACTTGGATATATTTCCTTAGGAAAAAATATGAAGTCTTTGATAGGTTTAAAGAGTTTAAGGCTCTTGTGGAGAATCAAACATAGAAAAGAATTAAGGTGTTGAGGATGAATAACAGTGGAGAGTTTTTTGGAAATGAATTCGAAGAATTCTGTAAGAAGTGTGGTATAGAAAGGAAGAAGACTACTCCATATACGCCTCACCATAACGGAGTTGCAGAAAGGATGAACAATACACTGATGAAAAAATTAAGGTGCATGCTCAGTGGTGGTGGGTTAGGACAAGAATTTTGTGCAGAGGCAGTGGGTATTGCTTTTTACCTGGTTAATCGATCACCCTCATCAACATTGGATGACAAGACTCAACACGGGGCATGGACTAGTAAGAAACCCTCTCTCACACATCTAAGGGTATTTGGTTGTGATGCATGTGTTCACGTTCCAAAGGAAAACATGAGTAAAGTAGATAAAAAGGATGAAAAGTGTATCTTTATTGGGTATAAAGATGGCCTAAAAGGTTATAAGCTTTAGAACCTAGAAACTAAGAAGGTATGTTCATGATTTATTTATGAATATGATGAATTAATTCTTTTATGTTATGAATTGAATTAGTTTCTAGTTTATTTAGTTATGTTTACATGTTTAAGCTTGCATTTGTATCTCTTGTATTATTGCCCATTGAATGATTTAATTGTGGTGCATAAGCCTACATAGTCATGTTTGCATGCATTGATTAATTAATAACATTACAATGATGAAATGTATCAGAGCAAGAAGAGTGGAAAATATGTGGTTTCAAGAAGTACCCCATATCCTTAATAGAGGATAGATGATAGAGGATATTGGATATGTTATTGTTGAAGTGGCTCCCCTCTAATTGTTAATTATATGTGTCTTGGAATGTCACTTTGAAATTAAAGATATGATATTTACATGTATTTAACTCTATAAACATGTAACTGCCATGTAACAACATAAGTACAAATTTTGAATCTGCCCCAAAGCACAATGGCTTAGCCAATGAATAGTGGTAAATAATGATTCCAACAACAATATTATTTGTTTTATCATGATAGTAATCTATAGTGGAGCACCCTCTTTGAGATATAAATGTTTCAAATAGTGTGGACCAAATGGCAACAATACATGTCTAAAAATAAAATATCAGTATGTAGTTATAGAAGACAAATTTAAATTCACGGTATCAAACATGCACTACAATCCTCCATAATAGAGAAATTTGGTAGAAAAATGGAAGGCAGTTTAATTTGAGAGGCTAATGGGGTCCATTGTCATATGACAATGGACAACAAGAATTTCCCATTGAACATGAAGACAAGTTTTAAAATCATATGAGATAGACAGGGTCTTGGTTAGATGGTAAAGTAGGGGTGTTTCATATCTCCATTAAATCTTAAATTCCTAAGGATATGTCTTTCATATACAAGCAAGTCTTTTCGGGTGATTAAATTCATGTACACGTGTTAATTGTTCATCCATGTTTTTGGTAAAGAATATAACTAGCAACCACTTATGTGTCATGTGTAAACCACCCTAGATCCATCTTATTTACCTAGTGTTGAGAGGGATCATATCTCTCAAGATGATTGAACCATTTTGAAGGTGCAAAAACTAGAATTTTGCACCATGCATATCCACCATATTGAGCAATATAATGCACATCTCAATGCGATGATGATAAAAAAAGGCTCATATGTGGTTAGTTAAATTAAAAATTTGAATTGCCCCTAGGGTGTAGAACAATCGGTGATGGAGTGTATTTCTAAGGCACTCCATCATGTGAAGTCACTGATTCAAAACCCTTGACTTCCCTTGTGTGTCGCGTGAGGGACCGCGTTGGCATGCCTAGAGGTTATAGTGGTAGCAGTCGGATAACATGAACCTGTGTCACACGAGTACGTGCCCGACTAGATGTTGATTCTACCAGTCACAAAAAAAAAACAAAAAAATTGAATGATGAACGTTGGAAAATGTTCACATGAAAATGTATTAAAAAAAAAACGGATGGCATGTCGCTACAAGGAAAATACCACTAAGTAGAGGTTTTTGTGGAAATACTTCTCCCTTCTTTATTTTTAGTGGAGGTTTATAGTCGAAGTGGGTGGTCGGAGGCTTTATTAGAGATTTTTTTCAATACACTTGAATTATACAACTACATCGATGCACTTTAATGTCACAAGAATTGGTGTGTAACCATACCACGTGCACTAAGGTAAGTTAAAATATTTAAAAAAAATTAGGTCTTTTTTCAAAAAAAATGGTTTGTTAGTGTGGCCAATATATTTAATTGCATTAGTGCATAGCCATACCATGTGCATCAAGGTAGGTTAAAATACTTTATAACAAACATCTACCTTTTGAAAAAAAAAAACCTTGTTGATGTGCTACATAGATTTAACAACATTAGTGCATAACCATACCACACACAATGCGAGGTCTATAATATTTTTCAACAAATTTTCTTGTCAATACACTAAATAGATCTAATTGCACCAATTCATAACCCTAACATGTGCAATGACATAGGTTAAAATATTTTATTAAAATATTAGATATATTTAAAAAAAAATATTAGTTTGCTAGATAGCACTAACCGTACCAATGCATAACCCTACCACATGCACCGAGGTGGGTTAAAATATTAAAAAAATAATATTGGTCATTTTTCCAGATTTTTTTTGGGTGCATTTGATATATTTAATTGTATTAATTCACAATACTACCACATAAATCGATTTAGTTTTAAATATTTTAAAAATATATAACGGGTGCACCTTAAACTTGTGTTGGGGCATCAATATACAGGGTGCACCATGGTAGGGCAAATGAAAGAAAATTACTAAATGAGAAATTCATTTCTAACTTTCATTCAGTGCTTTACATCCATACAAGCATCAACGCTCCCTATCCTTGTACGACCACCCCATTTTATGGTGCTACCAAATTGTTATATTTCTCGAGTTTTTCACTTCAATGGTGGATTTGTAGTCATTTTGGAATTTTCCAAAGAGTAGTAAATTTTCATTTTTATTTTTTTTGGTCTGTGCAAAAACCATGCCTCCTTGGTGAAGAAGAGACTAGGTAAATTGTTGTTATCCCTTAATTTACATTTTCAATGGTTTATAATTTAAAATTAACCATCAATTTGATATTTTTTTTTTATTTTTTTTTAAGTTCACTATTGGTGTGGCCCTGGGTTTCAGCTTGCACCAACAATCAATTCCTATACAACTTACATCAATAAGTGGTGCTCTAGTTCATTACAAGTGCATTGGAGATATGTAAATTTTAAATGCATGAATTTATCTTGCCCTTCGATGCACTAATGAGTGTATGGATGCACTAAGAGTGGTGCTCCCCATAAGCTTAGATGCACTATACATCCTTGGTAACAACACCAAGGGGTGGTGGTGTGCATATAGATAAATAAGTGGAATGAAGTTACTTGCATTGACTAGTGGTTCCTATATAAGTTGCATCAATGCATGGTGCATTTGATCATTCCAAGAGCAGTAGACAATTTCAAGATTGCACACATAAATTTCCTATTCTTTTTTGTGTGCTAATGAATGTATGGATGCACAAGGAGCAGTTTTCCCTGTAAGATGTGTTGCATTAGACATCCATGGTAAAAATTCCAAAGGACGATGATGCACATACTGATAAATAATTGCATCAACATAGTGCTCTTTATAAAATATTGGTGTGCTAAAAAATATTGTGTCATGCCAAATATGGTGCATTTACACAAACATGGCACACCAATATTTTAACTGCACAAAATATTTTTAAATCTCACTAATTTAATCGATGCATGAACTAATTAGTGAGAGCACTATAACTAGTGCATTATTATAAATGGGTTGCACCATAGTTGTTGGTTCACTTATAAAACATTAGTGCGCCTTAAATGGAATTTACTTAACATATGCGCACTAGTTAATTTTACACATGTTTTATGCAAAGAAATAGGTTCAATATTTAATGAATATTACAAAAGGTAATTTATTATAGATTGTTTATTTTATAGACATGCCTAATGAGATTTGTATGTGAGTCAAGGGCAACCATAATAGAAACAAGTTGACCCATATACCTTCATGTGTACATGGGAGGCCCAGGAGAGGGAGAGGGATATGTTCCCTCATTCTATTATACCTCAAACTCATCTCCTTTAGATATTAGTCTCCTTAAGTTTTATGAGGAGGAAAATGGACTTATTGATGTAGTTGTACTTTCGCTAGGTTTATGGTATAAAGGCCTTATCTTGGTGGGTTTTTGTCAGAAGCGTGTGCCAAAAATCCTGCTCTAAGTAGTTGTGTTCTTAGAGACCAAAAAAAGCAAAGTAAAGAAAACAAAGGACTCATGCATGCAACTCCATAACCTATCTTATGAAATAAAAAAGATATAAGACACACGCAAAGGACTCATTAACTAACATCAAACATCTAAAGCACAAGATACAATAAAATAAAAAACAATATTTTATTAAACCAATGGAAATATGACTTACAACACCACATGAGTGACTTTATGTAGCTAGATGTGCTCCAAAGCCACCCTTTAGGGTGGGTCCTTAACCTCCTTGTGTGCTCTAACTCCAATCTTGTTAGATGAATGAGAAAACTCTTTATGGTAGAAGGATACGAGATAAGGTGTTAAGTCTCTTAGGAGTTGGAAACATAAACATACTCTATATTGTGGATGAGTAGTGTGACCTTAATGGCTTTATTTATAGGTCAATGGTGGACCTTATTTTCGATCTAGCTTTAATATAAACTATCACAATGCATTAATGAATTAATGGGATAATGGTAGTTAAATAAGATTATATCAAACTCTATTAATAGCAATGAGAATTTCATAAGGTCCAAAAATACCCACTATGCCATTTTGAAGGGCACGTAGGCATTAGTGAGTCAATAAAATAATAGATTTTACTTTAAGACAATAGAACATATTTTAATGGATTTTGTATGTGCTCAGTGCATAAAAAATAAGGGAAATACTATTAAATGAATGTTTTGTTCAATTTTGGTTTGACTTCGATCAACATGGCATGACTAAGGTCACATGATGATGGAAATGAGGGTTATAAATACCATGGTGATGTTTATGGATGAAATTACTCAAAACTGTGTCGGTGAGAAAAATTAGGATGATAATGATTGCCCCCTTATGTATGAGGTTAGGAGAAAATCATATGGTCAAAATACATCACAAGTTTCTTTCCCCAAACAATGGAGCATAAAGAGAACCAAGTAGGGACTAGAGTGGAAAAAAGAGGGTGGGATAATTGCATGTTAATTTAGAGATCTACCTGCAAACAACGAACCAATGAGGTTAGTTGTATACATAATATAAATAAAAATGAGGTAGTCATAGCCATGCTTATGAAACTATTTGAATACAATATGGGATCATGGCATCATGGGGCCAAACATAGTACATGAAATTGTCACAGTACAACATACATATGACAAGGGTCATACATAACACAATCAAAATACTTAAATATGGAAGTATCAAATCTTGTATTAATACATGTGAAATAAAAACATCACCCTAATGGGTGTGAATCTCAACAACTGAATCCATGTTGAGAAATAAGGGGCTTTAGATACGAAAATATCTATCTATAAAGAATCCCTAATTGGTGGTACTAATAACTATTTAATAGAGCCAAAAAAATTGAAGGAACTGCAAATGAAGTTGGATCATTATAGCCAAAACTACCTAGAACATAGAGAAAGCTACCTAAAGGGATTCCTCTCACCAAGGGACTCAAAAACTGCGAGAAAGAGTCCTCATGTCTAGGGTGTTTAACAAGAATTAGAAAATTGGAGCCACCTATAAGTATGATTCTCAATGGTGTGATAATGGATTGATGTTGAGCATGTTATCACAAGATTTGGCACTTGTACAAATCCTTCACAAGATGCTAAACTTGCATAACAATTGAAAGTAGATGCCACTATCATCTAGGAAAGTACTTCCATCATTTTAGTGAAGGACATGTCCAACACAAGGGAGGCTTCACTGATGACCTCAAAGGATCCTATAGAAAGATTAGACACTTGCTTATGGCCCATTTTCTTGATCACCTCAAAAGGATAGGACAGGTCTAGGGAAATGTGAAAAGGTAAGAAGACTTTGGACTAGGTAATTGGTTGACATGTGTAAGAAAAGTTTACCAATGCACATAATGAAAATTACCAAGTCTAACATATGAATGATCACCCTTAGAACATTATCTATCAAGCAAGAGGGTTGTTGTAGAAAAATTACAGTGGTAAACAATCATTATACCAACCAATAATGTTTTATAACAATAACAATAAATCAACCCTCAAAAAATGTAAATAAAATCTTAAATTGTAGTCCTTAACAAGTGGAATAAGATGTAAGTACTCAACAATGAATTTGACCTTCTTAAATCACAATATTAAGTAAGTATTCAACGATCCAAGCAAGCCCCAATGGTTGCAAAAAAAAATCATAAAAACACCCACAATTTTACTTAGATTGGTAAATGTTGGATTTGCATAAGAATGGTAAAACCATGTAAAACCTAATATACTAAATTATTTTGAGAGAGAGAGAGAGTTTTGAGAGATTTGTATCACTTGAAAATACAAGAGTAGTGTCATTTTCTATTTTGGAAATGGAGTCAAGAAAAACCATCAATCAGATAGCCAAGAAGAGATGTGAATTTGAAACCCTAGGGATAAAGCCTTATAGGCCTACGATCAAACTCAAAAGACAAACCCTGGAGTTTATGTCCTTATAAACACTAGGAGGCATATCCTTCTTCTAGGACATATAACTTGAATATTTAAGTGTTCTAGGTCAAAGTATAAAGTGTATGGCCTTATAAACCTTAGGTTTTAAACTAGCCAAGACAAAGCCCTAGGGGGACAAAGACTTTCAAGCCCTAGAACTAGGTCTTAGATGCTTCAACAAACAAGATGAATGAAATAGGGAGGGGGATACATACTTATAATCCCTTCTATGGTTTCAAGCAAGAACAAGGTAGCATGCAACAAATTAACATATAGCATTTACCACAACATGCCATGAAAAAAAACTTAAAGTTGACCAAAAAAACTTACTTCAACCAAGTAGAAATTCATAAGGAAACCCTAGCTCAAGATCATCCACCAAAAATAAGACAAAGAATCCACAAAATTCTCCTTCAAGAGGTGTGCACTATTTATCCATGGAAAAAGACAAGATAGGAGAGAACTAGAAGTGATATATCACAAGTGATGAGTTATGATTTGTCACAATGATGCACTAGCCTATTTATATGAGGAAACCCTAGCACATATGTCCACATAATGATCTAAAACAACAATGGTCCATGATAAAAATGGGTTTTATGTTATACTCTAAGAGGTTGAAGAAAGACTCCCAAGTCCACATGTCATCATCAAATGGTGTAAGCAAGGTGGAAGGTCATGTCTCCTCATCAAGGGTCATGTCACATTTTCAAGGACCCAACCCATCCAATGGTGCCCCAATGACAAGCAAACTCCATCATCATGAAGAAACCATAGTGCATGACGTCATCATCGATGAGATAAATGTCCAGGGTGAAAAAGATTCCAAGGTGTAAAGGAGTCTCATCAAATCTCCAAGGGATTCCCAACCATCTCCAAGTGAAACATCCTCCATCCAAATCCTGACAAGCATTCAAGGTGCACTATCCATACTGTGGGATTCCTTCCCATATGTCTATTGAAATGATCATATCTACCATATGAAATCTCATATGTCCATCGTCCAGGGTCCAAGAGGTGTGAGAAGATGTGTCTACGTATGCCAAGTAATCAAATGCTCCAATGCTTTGCATCACACATGCCATATTTGCATGAAAAGGCACAACATCCTGGGTGAAAGTATGGGACATCCTCCAAATAACCATGTCAAGTGTACCCAAATCAATCAAAGTCATAAAATCAAGTAATACCAACAATCATAAGCTAAAATAGTCCTAAGAAGCATACAAAGTAGGCCTTCTATTAATACAAAAGCCAAAATGAACAACTTTCATTGGGTATCCCCTTCAAACTTCACGCAAGCTCAAGAATTTATGCAATTTGGCCAATTTAGGTATGGGAGGGCCATCAATGGAACCTATTAGGTGTGCCAGTAACCAAGTAGAGATAAATTTCCTAGAAGAACCCATCATAGATATGTAATGAATGTGAGGTGGCCATGGGGTTTACTTATGGGCATGGGGACATTAACATGCAAGAAAATGTATGGGCTCACCTCCATGAGTGCCTTTGTCTAGGGTGTGCTTGGTGATTGAGTTACCCTTTCCTCAATGCTTTTTGCATTCCAAATCCCTTCATTTTCCTTTTTATTTATTTTGTTTTATGTGCAATTCCCCTTAAAAATATTTCAAGATTAACACTTCCTTTGCTTTTTATTTGGAATATATTCAAGTCCTTTTTTATTGTTGAACGTGTTTATTACCATTAGGACTAGGGGTGATCACCATTAATGAGGGGGTAGAGCTCAATTATGGACTATGGATTTCAACTATCCTCATTGTCTCGTTTCTTTCTTTTTATTAGTCAACTGCAATCTACCTATGGGCCTTTAGCCCCTTCTTCTCATAGAAAAATAAGGTACATGCCTTTTTGGTGTACATGTAAACCACATTACCCAAAAGTTGGGGGAATGGAAGGATAAAGGATGAAAAGGTGGTAAGTATGATCAAGAATGGTATGCTACCCCTTTCAAGGAACCATCATTATTACTCCATTTCCCCATGTTTAGCACACACTTATACTAAGGGGGGGGGATGAATCAATATAAGACATTTTTTTACTTTTTAGCATGCACCCCTTTTTTAATATACTTGTAAACCTATATATATCAGAAATGTTGTGTGTATTGTATTCTCGTAAATCCCTTGATATCAATAACACTAATTCCAACAATATCCCTTGTTGTCATTGATGTTAATCTTGCAAGGAAACACATTATCCACCATGCATAGAAAGAATTATCCCCCTATCTGCAACTCTCCCAGAAATAGAAATAATTATACCCTTGTTCGAAACTCTCCTTGTTTGACATCAATGGAAAAGAGATGTTCCCCTTGAACTTGTGCTTCTCCTCAAGCTCTTAGTGATGAGATGGATATTAATCCCAATTGCATGTCACTTAATTTGTTTTGACTGCAAAAAATACTCAAACACGGTAAAGAAACACTCCTGAAGAAGTATGAACATTGTCACCAACAACGCAAGATAATCAATCTTTGTCAATCCATATAGTCTTTGTATCCAACATAAGCAATAAAACATCTCCAACAATAGTCAAACATGGTTTGATCGGTCTCATCAAATCCAAGTCGATTCAACAAGAAACAATCGAGTCAACAAGAAGGCATTAGTTGGGTTCACATATCAAAATATTCAATTATTCCCCCCTTGAGGGATCAATAAGTAGTAGCAATATTTCTCGTCCAAAATTCCAGTCGACGAACAACCCAGTTGAAACTCAGTCAATGAATACTTAGTCGAAATTCTAGTCGACTGTCATGTCGGGTCGATCCTCGGTCGACCACTTCCAAGGAAATTATCAATAAGTAATAGGAATTTTGCATGATTGTACAGTCAATGATACCTAATGATATGAATTCCTCAAACAACTGGTCAAATCATTCCATGAACATCCATCAATCCAACCAAAATCTACCTTGGTAGTTGACATTGGTCCACAATTATGTCTTTCACATCTCTTCTACAAAGATCTGAAAGAATGATTGTCATTCCTATGATTTTTATGGTGAGGATGATGATATGACACATATTTTTGTGTTAGATGATAAGAGGAAGTAGGCTCGGGGTCAGGTTCACTTATAGGAGCAGAACAACCTGACATATCAACAAAATTGTCATATTTAACAACATGCCCAAATTTTGGCATGTGAGGAACATAAAACTCATTAATATATTCAACAAAATCAACATAAGGTTACTCTTCTGGAAAACCAGTTTGAACTCCTCTTGCAACAAATAAACTTCCCTAGTTGTAGCAAGGCCAAGTGTAAGTAGGGAGGAAACTACAACATCATATCCAAGACCAGCCTTAATGAATGGAGACCTTTGACAATTGATGATATTGTCTAAGGTTTCGGTAGTCTTTTCAAACTTCAAGCTTATATTTAACTTAATAGTTGTTTTCTCCAGTTTCTTTCTTAAGGAATAATTTCAGACTCTAGCTCTTCGCAGTTTTCATCCTTTTTCTTCAGTTGGATTCTCACCACCTCTTTCATCCTTTTTTCCTCTTCTAGTTGAATATTTAGGCTGATAATAGTCTTCTCTGTTTCTTCAAGGCTTTGTGATATTTTGGCTTTTGAGTCACAATCCTCTTCTTCATATTTCTACAACTACTCCTTTTATTTCAAATCTTTTTCCTAAGCTTCTTTATTTCGCTTAATGCACAAATGAGTTCTTATTCAAGATCCACTTCCCCATTTATTTCGACATTTTCTTCTTCTTTTGAAACCATCATTTTTTTCCCTTTGTCTTCATCAATCTTTGTTTCGATTGCCATTAAGAGAGTTTCTTCTATATCACTATCGAAACTGCTTTCTTCAAATGAGTCACTAACCCCCTTTGAGTAGAGACTCTTCTTCTGCTTATAATATTTCTTCTTCTTTTCATGCTTGTCCTATTTGTGGTTCTTTTTGTGTTGATGATGTTTGCTCCATTTCTTTACATTATGGTCTTCTTCATCATCGCTACTTTAATTTTTCGCAAATGGACACTTAGCAAAAAAATGTCCTATTTTTCCACAATTAAAGAATTTAAGGGGAAACTTACCTTTATATTTTCCGGATCCTTTCTTGTGTTTCCTCACAAAATAGGATTCCATTGCATTTGATTCATTGTGGGAGCTCTCGCTTGATTCGTGCTCTCTGTTCTTTGTTTTCTTTGAATCTTTGAAGGTTTCTTATCTCTTTGATGGTTTTATTTCTTTGTCCTAATTTCATACGTCACGAGGATCCCATGTAATTCATCCATTATCATTTTATCAAGATCCTTCATTTCTTCAAAGGCAAAGACTTTGGAATCAAATCTTAAGGGGAGTGGCCTTAACACCTTTTGTACAATCATTGGTTCTTCAACCTTTTCCCCAAGTCCTATGATGGTGTAGACAATTTCATCCACAAGAAGGAGATAGGCTACAACATTTTATTTGTCTTTCATTTTCAGACTCTCAAATTGTCTTCTATGAGTTTGGATATTTTCCTTCTTAACCTTGTCACCACCTTCATAGATATTTTGATCCAAAATGCATCACCTTGACAAACTCATATTCTGATAGACCACACAAGATGGAATTCATGGATTTTGCATTATTTTCACTAGGCTTCTTCCTAGCCACATGTGTTGGTGGAGTTTTTGGGGTTGTATAACCAATCATGACTAATTGTCAAATATCAAAACCAAGAGCTATTAAATAGGTTCACATCCTTATGCTCCAGAAGGCATAGTTTGTTCAATCGAACAATAGATCCCCATTTGTGGAGAAACCTTTTTTACTAGACATGTGTGATCCCAATATATACCTTCCATTGGTTAGACTATTTCCAAAGGAACCCACTCTGATACCAATTATTGAGCACACACTTATACTGAGAGGGGTGGTGAATCAATATAAGACATTTTTTTTTTATGTTTTTCACATGCACCTTTTTTAATATACTTGTAAACATATATATATATATATATATATATATATATATATATATATATATATTGGAAATGCTATGTGTATTGTAATGTTATAAATCCTTTGACATCAATGAAAATAATTCCAACACCCCAAGAGTGACAACATGGGACTAGGATACCTAGGATGGCCACCAAGGTGAAACAAGGAAAAAAAACATTACTTATAAGCTCATGATTCATTATACAACTTCAACCTATGCTCATAACTAAAATTTCCAATGTATTAAATATGACACTTTATATGAAACTAGGACTAATGTACCTCATAATATTTTGGAACACCATCTCCCAATGAACTTTTCTTATTGAGTATCATGAGCCATGTTGAATAAGAAGAGGCATCTGAGGGGGATATTGGGTTTCTCCGTGGACATTTTTATCATCATCATAATTAGGATCATTTTCTCCATTGTGGGCCATGAGACATGATCTCCTCTAGTTACCCTTAGGTAGGAGGGGGTACCATCTGGATCCAACATGGGGACATGTGCTCCCTGCAGAGTGCACGATACTTAAAATCTATGGTAGTCCAAGCCCTATAACCTACATCACTTTAAAACATCCTGCTACATTATAACATGCACACATTAGTACTACAAGGAAGGGGGATGATACCCACCTTGGTTTGTGAAAATATAAAACCATATGAGAAGGAATTTTTATTTTATTTTCATCAATATATCATTTTTATTTTTTAACAAATGCTAAGATAATATGAATGCATGATAAATCAAGGAACAATATCAATTAAAGGATAAATAATGCAATAAAGTGAGAACACAACATGACCTATCTATCCTACCTACCCTACTATAAACTAATTGAAAGGTAAGAAGTCAAGTCACCTCCCCATGATGGGGTTTGAGAAGGGACACACTAATGGGTAGTGATAGTATCCTTCCCTCCGACATAGATAAGTAAAAGGAATCATTGATAGACTTCTTCTTAATTTTATAAGGGCCTTTCCATAGACAATCAAAATACTTGTGCATATTTGGTCTACCCTTCCTTTTGTCCCACATGAGCACAAACTTTCCTAATTGAAAATATTCCTTTCTTACTTTGGAATCAATCACTTCTTTCCCTTCTTGAGTATCTATTCCTTGTTCCAAAGTAGGGGAATGCGACCTTATCAAAGCAATATTTCTTTGATCATTGTTGTGCAACTTCATTTCGCTTCCCCTTTTCAAAATTTTAATGGAGCCTAAATCCTTGTCTTTGTTAATCCTCCCTTATAGGCCATATTACATCAATGATATATTTTTCTTGAGAAAAAGGGAGATTTTATTGAGAAATGTCAAAATCAATAGGGGGATCTATGGGTTCCTTAGAATGGCCTTCCTCTGAGGATGTGTCAAATTCATAGTCACTTCTAGGATCTTCCACATGGGTTCTCTTCTTCGGTTGATTGTATAAGATAGCATGGGCTTAATTTCCAATTGGAATGGTGGCATAAGAGATGTCCATATGTAAAGTACCACCCAAGGTTGCAAATCACTTCCTAGATAAAATCATCCCCCGAGTATCAGTCACATCCAAGACCACAATATACATTATAATAACAATCTCATGATACTTATCAAGGAGAACTTCAAGGTCTTCTATCAAACCACATACCCCAATAGCTTTGGAATCCATCCCACAAACATTTCCATAAGGTCTTGTGATTTCCAAGACAAATTTTTTCATGACCTTCAAGGTTATGACATTTTTTGATGCTCTAGAATCAAGCTTACAATTGTGAAGCCACGTATCAATCAACACCAGAGAGATGAAGAAAGTTAGATATTCTTCATTAGTTCATGTAGAATGGTTGGCTTGTAACAATATTAAAGGATCTCCAAGTTCCCCTTGTACCCTTAGGAACCTTTCAATCTTATTACTCATGGAAGGGATATTGATTATCTTAGTGAGAGGAACATGTATGTTAACCTTTGATAATATTCTATCCATGTCAATGTTTAATTCTACTTCATCACTTCTAGGCAATGTTTTTTTCGTGACTAGCGAAATCAACAACGTTTCGGGAACGTACTCGCGTGACACATGACCGTGTTATCTGAATGCTACCACTATAACCTTTAGGCATGCCAACGTGGCCCCTCATGTGGCAAAAAAGGTAATTCGAGGGTTTCAAACTGGTGACTTCACATAACAGAGTGCCTTAACAATACACTCCATCACTGACTGTTCAACACCCTGAGGGCACTTCTACGCAATGTTGGTTGAGGAGGAATGTTATCATTTGATGGTAAAGGAGGTCTTGGACGAGGAAATATAGGATGACTAGGAGGGGCTTGGGGTGCATTCTTTGGCCTAGCATAAATTTGTAACTCCTTTCTCCTAAGCCTCTCTCTTGACTCTTCATCCATTTGGCTCAAGATTTTCATCCTAGCTTTCTTAGTGGCTTCCTTCTTGCTTTGCTCAAGTTGTTCTTTGGTCACATTGAAGTATTCATCATAAGAAATTGTATAAATAGGATCCAAAGTATCAAGGAAATCATGTAATCGAGGCCTTCATTACCACCATCACCAGAACTATTTCTTGGACATTCATGCTCCCAATGAGCATCCCCACAAGGAAAATACTAAGGGGCCTCTTTCGGGTTTATGACATTTGTAGTCGCTAAGGTATTAGGGACCCTTTTATCATTTGGAGGCCTAGGCTTCCATGTTAGGTTTTTCCTTTGTGTTTTACCCTTGTATGGAGGTCTCATAATATATTGTTGAATCCTTTCCCTATGAGTAACTTTATTCATCAATAATGTTTGGGTTTGAGCAAGGCCATTTATGGATTCTTCAATTTTTTGAGCCCATGGAGAATTTATGCCTTCGGTTGGTTCGACACTAT
Organism: Picea engelmannii; assembly: GCA_009831015.1. Classification (NCBI taxonomy): domain Eukaryota; kingdom Viridiplantae; phylum Streptophyta; class Pinopsida; order Pinales; family Pinaceae; genus Picea; species Picea engelmannii. The sequence continues at coordinate 36,065 of ML833722.1, forward strand.
GCATTGTTCTTGGAATTGTCTCATCCTTGGCTCTAAGAACATGAACAATCTCAACTTTGGAGGACAAAATATTTGCTTTTATTTTTAAAGATTTCTCTTGGGCCTCTCCAAGATCCTTTGGAGACTTGTATTTGAGCATGAATCCAAATTTTCCTACGTGAGCATTGATATAAAGAAAAAGGATATAATCATATTTGGGGCTAATATATCGGGTATTTGTTAAAGAAACCTTTCAAATCTGGTATCAAATTATTCAACGGTTTCATTCTCTTTTTTTTTCATCTCACTAAGTTTCAACAACAACATGTTAGGATCACCTTTAGTGACTCATATTTTTATGAAGACTTTGTGGAAAATATCACAAGTCTTGATGCTTTTATCGAGGAGACTATTATACCCTATCCTTGCATCTTCTACAAAGGTAACAAAAAAGAGCCTCGTGAATATATATTCATCATCATCATTAAAAGGATGAGTTTGAAAAAAAGCCCAAAAATTATCTAAATGTTCTTCGCCAGAAGTGACATCATTACCAGAGAATTTAGGAAACCACTTTTGAAAATTTTGAGGGATGTTATGAGGGTATCTTGGGATTGTAGACATATATAAAGGTTTGACAACATTGGAAACCCATGGCTTTTGAGGCATTGGAGATGAAGGAAGTCTTTCACTAAATAAGGATTTGAATACAGGAGAATTGTGAGGAAGTTTCCTTCTATAAGCCTTGGTGGGATTGGAAAACCTCTTATTAGGCCCTTGGTTAGTTCTTTCAACACTTGAACTTAGTGGAGTTTCCAGATGATCTCTTTAGGGGAGGATAATCAAGAAATAAACAAAGGAATTTTTCCCTTAGTGGAGTCGCTAGGTATTCTTTTTAGAATAAGAATTTGGGGTAAGGTTGCCAAAGGAATCCTGTAGGAAGAATGACTCAATTCTCCCTAGAAACGGTGCCAAAAAAGTTATCATGGGATTCGAAAATTGTGCAAATCCTTCACAAGATGTTAAATTTGCGTAACAATTGGAAGTAGGTGCCACTGTCACCTAGGAAGTACTTCCCTCATTTTATTGAGGGGTGGGTCCAACACAAGGAAGGCTTCCCCGATGACCTCAAGGGATCCTATAAAATATTAGTCAAGCCTATGGCCCCCTTTCTTGGTCACCTAAAAAACTAAGCTAGGTCTAGAGAAATGTGAAAAGGTAAGAAGAGTTTGGACAAGGTAATTGGTTGACATGTGTAAGACACGTTTACCAATGCATATAATGACAATTACCAAGTCTAACATATGAATCATCACCCTTAGAACACCATCTATCAAGAAATAGGGTTGTTGTAGAAAAATTCCAGTAGTAAACTATGATTATACCAACCAAGAATGTTTTATAACAACAACAATAAATCAGCCCTCAAAAAATGTAAATAAAATCTTAAAATATAGTCCTCAACAAGTGGAAAAAGATGAAAGTGCTCAATGATGAATTTGACCTTCTTAAACCATAATATTAAGTAAATATTCAACAATCCATTCAAGCCCTAATGGTTGTAACAAAGATTCATAACATCAACAACCATTTTACTTAGATTGTTAAACATCATATTTGCATAAGCATGGTAAAACCATGTAAAACCTAATCTAGTAAAGAGTTTTGAGAGAGAGAGAGAGAGTTTGAGAGAGTTGTGTCACTTGTAAATACTATAATCGTGTCGTTTTCTCTAAATTGGGTAATGGAGCCAAGTAAAACCATGAATTATATAGCCAAGAAGAGATGTGAATTTGAAATTCTAGGGCTAAAGCCTTATATTCCTAGGATCAAACTCAAAAGAAAAACCCTGGAGTTTATGGCCTTATAAACCCTAGGTGGTGTATCCTTCTTCTAGGATGTCTAACTTACATATTGAAGTGAGCTAGGTCAAATTCTAAAGCTTATGGCCTTATAAACCCTAGATTTTAAACTAGCCAAGACAAATCCCTAGGGGGGTAAAGACTTTTAATCTCTAGAACCAGGTCATAGATGCTTCAAAAAACAATATGAATGAAATAGGGAGGGCGGTAAATACGTATGATCTCTCCTAGGATTTCAAGCAAGAAAAATATATCATGCAACGAATTAACATATAACATTTACCATAATATACCATGAACAAACACTTAAACTTGACAAAAGAAACTTACTTCAACCAAGTCAAAATGCATGAGGAAACCCTAGCTCAAGATCATCCACCAAAAATAATACAAAGCATAAACAAAGTTCTCCTTCAAGAGGTGTGCATTAATTGTCTATGGAAAAAGACAAGAAAAGAGAGAAATAGAAGTGATATATCACAAGTGATGAGCTATGAATTTTCACAATGAAGCACTAGCCTCTTTGTATGAGGCAACCCTAGTACATATGTCCACATAATGAACTAAAACAACAAAAACCCATGATACAAGTGGGTCCAACCCCTCAAATAGCCTCTAACAATGTTAAAACATGTTAATAAACCAAAATATGCCCTCCAAAATCACACATGCGAGTGACATCATGCTCTAAGAGGGCAAATAAAGCCTCCCAGGGCCATGTGGCATCATCAAATGGTTCAAGCAAGGTGGAAGGTCATGTATCCTCATCAAGGACCCAAGCCATCCAATGGTGCCTAGATCGAAAGCAAACCCCATCATCATCAAGAAACCCTAGTGCATGACATCATCATCAAGGAGCTCAATGCCCAAAGTAAAAAAGGCCAACTTACAAGGTGGAAAAGAGTCTCATGAACTCTACAAGGGATTCCCGACCATCTCTAAGTGCAACATCCTCCATTTGAATCTTGGCAAGTCTCTAGGTGCATTTTCTAGAGTGTGAGCTTCCTGCCCATATGTCTACCAACATGACCATATCTACCAAATGAAAACTCACTTGTCCATTGTACATGGTCCAGGAGGTGTGAAAGGATGTGTCTACATTTTATAATTCGTCAAATTCTCCAATTCTCTGCATCACACATGCCATATTTACATGAAAAGGAATAACATCCTTGGTGAAATTATGGGAAATCCTCCAAAGAACCATGTCAAGTGTACCCAAATCAATAAAATATAGAATCAAGTAAGACCAACAATCACAAGCTACAATAGTCCTAAGAATCATATGAATTAGGCCATCTATTAATACAAAAGACAAAATGAACACGTCTCATTGGGTATCCTCTTGAAATTTCACACAAGCTCAAGAATTTATGCAATTTGGAGAGTTTAGGTATGGGAGGGACATCGATGGAACCTGTTAAGTGTGCCAGTACCCAAGTAGAGAGAAATTTCCCAGAAGAACCCATTAGAGATATGTAATGTATGTGAAGTGGTTACAAGGTTTACTTATGTGTATGGGGTCATTAACATGCAAGACAATGTATGGGCTCACCTCCATGAGTACCTTTGTAGAGGGTGCACTCGACAATTGAGTTACCATTTCCTCTACACTTTTTTCATTTTAAACCCTTTGTTTGCCTTTTTATTTAGTTATTTTATTTGCAAGTCCCCTTAAAAAGGTTTCAAGCTAAGCACTTCCTTTGATTTTTATTCGGGATATATCCAAGTGATCCAGATTTATGAGCGGAATGAAATGAAACACAGATCTATAACATTAACACAGATATACAAAGAACAATAACAAAGATACAATGAAACTTAAATTCTATTCAATAAAGAAATATGTTGAAACTGTAAAATGCAGAATGAAACAATCTTGCTCGAATGGTGGTAGCTAATCTCTGAGAAGAGTTTTGGTGGATAAGCGTATTTGTGAGAGCACATTACAATGAGGCCTCCAAGACGTTTTAGCATCAAGAAGTAATCAAAAAACCCTAGACATCCAAAAACCTAACCCTAGGAGATGAAGTGCCAAAAGTCATTTGGGCCTCGATGGGGTGAGTTGGTACATCAACTTCCCAAGGTCGTAACTTTTGCATATGATCTTCGTTTTAGGTGCACGATAGCCCTTGGAAATGTCTATTCAAGGACTACATATTTTTTTGTCATACTCTAACTCGATTAATAATTTGACTGTGGCAAACCCACAAAATGTTGTTTAGGGCCTCTAAACGGCCCTAGAAGTTTAGGACCTGAAAATCTAGAAAACAATTGCCAAGATGAAAACTGTATGTGAGCCAGTTGGAAGAGGTGGGTGGCCAACGATATCCACTAGTATAAATCATTCCCCCTTAGAAATAAATGGTCTCCATTGCATTGAGTTCCCCCATAAGATGAGGAAATTTCTTTGAATTTGGCCTCGGGTGAGCCACTTGCCTTTGTGCAAGATCTACCCCGCTTTGACTACACGATAAAGCTAAAGGTTTTGTTGGCGAGTACCCTTGACGTGTGTGTCTACGATATGATCAATGGATTCATATTCCATGAAGTCAGGGTTGAGATCTGTCGATGTCAACTATTCTTCTATATATGAGGTGTCCAATAATGGTGGAAAGTATGGTTGAAGGATGTCCACATCATTAAACATTGGGTGCAATCCAAGGAAGGGGGGAATGTTGAGCTCAAAAGAATTGTCACCCACAACCTTGGTGATGGTGTAAGGTCCATAGTGGAGTGGACGAAGCTTTCGATGGGATCTTGTAAGGTGTTCTTTCTGCAAATGCAACCAAAATTTATCTCCCACCTGAAACTTGTGTGGCACCCAGTGTTGATCATGGTGTTGCTTGTACTTCGCATTGGACTTCTACAAAATATCTTGAAAATATTGGCGGATGTGTTGGATTCATTCAATGAGTCGGATGGCTTTGTCAAATTTGGTTTTAGCATGGGACTATTCTTCCTGTGTGGACGCAAGGGGTAGTGCAACATCCATGGAACCCAATGGTTGAAATCCCAACCCCACCTGAAAGGGGTTGTGGTTGGTTAAGATATGCATGGATCTATTATAATTGTGTTTAACATAGGAAAGACTCTCATCTCATGTGTGTGGATGCTTGGAATTGTACATGGGAAATATATGCACAATCATCTTGTTGATGACCTAGATTTGGCCATCCGTTTGGGTGTGAAAGGTCGTGGATTTGGTGAGCTTGGTGTCCAATCATGATCAGAGGCTCGACAAAAATGTGCTAAGGAACCAGTTGTACGAATCTAAGATGATGGTTTGTGGTATCCCAAAATGTACCCACACTCATTCGAAGAAGAACTTAGCAGTGGCCTCCACTGTGATGCTCTTCTTGCAGGCAGCCATAATTGCCATCTTGGAAAATTGATCAACAACCACAAAAACACAGTCATTTCCTTACTTGGTTGAAGGAAGGACCAACATCTAGTCCATTGATATGGATTCCTAGGACCTATCGGGAGTAGGCATAGGGGTGTACATGCCTTGTTTCTTAATGGATGGTTCGAAAATGGCATAGGCCCTGTAGGACCTGATATACCTGTTGACATCCTGTCGAAGTTTCGGCCAATAGAAATGTTGTTGCAACACTTCCACCGTCTTTTCTACACCGAAGTTTCCTGCCACCTTATTGTAGTGAGATTCCCAAATCAGCTTCACTCGCTCACTTGATGGGATGCATAGATGGCCCAGATGGAACAATAACCCATCCTGAAGATGGAAATCGGTGACAGTTGTGTTTATTCCCAACATATGGTAGGTAGTGGAAAAGTCAGGATCTCTCTCATAGAATTGGGTCCATCCGAAGGTCTCATGTCCGCAGGAGTGTAGCATTGTTGTTAGTGTTGCAACTGGAGGTAGAATGAGGCAATCAACGATGCGGTTGGTTCTCCCTGTCTTATAATTGATGTTGATATGGAACTACTACAAGTATGTGGACCACTTCTGATGGAGGTCATTCTGTAATTTACCTTTTGTATTCATGAACTGCAGAGGCTTATGATCAGTGTCGATGATCGTCTCCTTCCTGATAATGTAATGCCTCCACTAGAGGCATGCTTGTATAATGGAATAAATTTATTTGTCGTAATTGGGGTACTTATAGATGGTACCTGATATTTCCTCACTATGATAGGCCACGAGATGTCCATGTTGAGTGAGAACTGCACCCACATCATAGTTTGAAGCATATGTCTCAATCTCAAAAGGTTGTTGCAGTTCAGGTAATGAGAGCATCGGGTCTGAGCACATGCGCTACTTCAAATCATCGAATGCTTTATGTTGCGAATGCCCCCAAATGAAATTTTCCTTGCCACCACCCCTGGTCACTTGGCTAAGGGCCCATGCAATGTGGGAGAATCCCAACATGAACCTGCGATAGAAATTGTCAAGGCCTAAGAAGCTCTGAAGCTCAGCGAGTGTGGTCGGGGCTGGTCAATCATGAATGAACTGGATCTTGGATGGATCGACATGAACCCCATGCTCATGAACAATGTAGCCTAGGTATTGGACCTTGTTCATGCTAAAGGATAATTTTTCCAAATTTTCATATAGCTTGAGTTGTCGCAGAGTGTGCACAACCTACTTAATATGTTGCAAGTGTTCCACCCAACTCTTGTTGAAGATGAGGATGTCATCCAAATACACCACCACAAAATAATGGGTGAAATTCTGCAAGATATCATCCATCATCCTCATGAAAGTTACTAGGGAAATTTTCAAGCCAAAGGGTATGACCATCCATTCAAAAATACCTTCTTTGGAATCTAAGGCAATATTCCATACATCGGTCTTCTCTATTGGAACCTGGTGGTAGTTGGACTTCAGATCAATCTTACTGAAGTATTTCCCCCCCTTGAGCTGGTCAATGAGATTGTCAATTCGGGGAATTGGGTATCGGTTCCTCACTGTGATTTTATTTAGGGCTCAATAATAAATATAGAGTCTCCAGATCCTGTCTTTCTTCTGCACAAGCACGATTGGGCTTCCAAAAGGTGATGAGCTTGGTCAGATGTGCCCCTTCTCAAATAGCTCTTGGATCTGGCACTTGATTTCCTCATTTTCTGACAGAGAGCGATGATAGACTATCCCATTAGGTAGCAATGCATTGGAGGTCAGATCGATTGAGTTCTTGACCTGACAATGCAGAGGTACCCCAGTGGGTGAGGAGAAGATGTGTCTGTATTCTTCCATGACCTTATCCACTTGCTTTTGTTGTGTGGAGATACCTATCACACATGTCATGGATGTGGGTGCAAACTTCTTCTTACTTTGAGCATGAATCACGAAGAAGACAAACTTCCTAGTTTGAGAGACAACCTTCCTGCATTGCTTAGCAGAGATCAAGGAAATGGCAGTAGGTGGGACTACCTTGGGTATCCTATACAATTTCATATCCAAAGTAATAATAAAACTATGATTCTTAGACTCATATACAACATGATGTTTCCATAAATAAGGTTGTTCCAAAATAACATCACAAACTTCAAGAGGGGCGACATCACACAATACCTCATCTTTGAAGGGCTTGATGTCGTAGGGAAGGCGACACCGTTGGATTACGTGGAGATCACTCCCTTATTAAATCCATTCGATGGTGAATGGTTGTGGGTGTGGTGTTGTCATCAAATCCAACTCATTGATGACCTCTGTTTATATGAGGTTCTTCCAGCTACCGCTATCAACGATGAAGTGTAGCGGAGTACCATTCACCCACATCTATGAATGAAAGAGGCCCTCACCTTTCTCTGGTTCATCAGTTTCACCAGGCTGGACCTTGATGGTAGCAACAATGGCACTAGGTTTTGGGTCAATAATCTATCTCCCTTTTTCTGGTTCTGAATCATATTCGAAGCCCACATCTAATTTAGAGGCTTTCACCTCGGCCACCAATGAATTCTTTGAGCAACATTCAACGATATTATGTCAGGGGCTCTTATGGAACTCGCACCACTTCCCAATGTATTTATTTATCTTCCCATTTTCCTTCTTTATTTATGACTTATATTGGTTGTCCGTCCTTTCTCTATCCTTTGTTCTATGGGTTGGATCTGTCTTTTCCCTTCTTCTGTTGTGAGGGATTCGCAGACCCAAATTGTCGTGTCTTTTGTTTAAACTTTTGATCGATTTTGACAATATATCGATAGGTCACACCCAAGGATGAGATGTCCAGAAAATCCATTTTTTTTTCTGGATGTATCTATGCATACTGGCATGGCACTTGAGCACCAGAAGTTGCTAAGAGTATTTGATACCCAGTTTGGTGCGCAAGGTATCGAAAACATTGGTGAAATATGGCATTGTTTGGTCCCTTTCCTGCCACAGTGAGGTCCATCTTGTATATAAGTCTTCATAACTTCCAACGGGGTAGTATTGTTCCTTAATAACATCCCTAAAAGAACCCCAAGTGGGTGCGACTACAAATAATATCGATTCCTCTGTTTTCTTTTTCTCACATAAAGTCTCCCACCAATATTTGACATGGGGGACGATGTTAAATAGCACAAATGTAATATTTTCCTTATTGAAAAAGTTATGGAAAAAAAATACCCTTCTATAAGGTTTAACCATTTGTCTACAACATGCGCATTTATTTAACCTTCAAATATAGGAATATCAAAATTGATTTGTACCTTGAAGGAGGAAGCGCCTCCGCTCGAGGAAGATGCATCACCTGTTGGCAGTCGTCAAAGGATTTACAAAAAAGTATCCATCATCTCGTTCCTCTATTGTGTGGGGGATTCCTCGAGTAATAGTTTAAATGGATCTCTTGCCGCATCATCTCTCTTTTATTCCCCCATGGGCGCACGTCGGGTTCGGCGAGGCCAATCTTGCAAAGGCTCAACTATTTTGAGTCCCAACTACTTATACCTTGACCTTGTTGGGGACATGCATAGAGAAACAAATGAAGAGTAGACCACTTTGATAGCACTGATTTGGATTTATGAGCGGAACAAAATGAAATATATATCTATAACATTAAAACAGATATACAAAGAACAATAACAAAGATACAATGAAACTTAACTTATATTCAATAAAGAAATATGTTGAAACTGTAAAATGCAAAATGAAACAATATTTTGCTCGAATGGTGGTAGCTAATATCTTAGAAGAGATGTGGCGGCAACACGCATTCGCCTGAGCACATTACAATGAGGCGTCCAATCCTTTTTAACACCAATAAGTAATTAGAAAACCCTAGAAATCCAAAAACCTAACCCTGGGAGATGAAGCACCAAAAGTCATGTGGGCTCCGATGTGGTAAGTTGGTACATCAACTTCCTAGGGTCATAACTTTTGCATACGATCTTCATTTTAGGCGCATGATAGCCTGTTGTAAAGGTCTATCCGAGGACTACACATTTTTTCATTACACTCTAACTACGTCTATAGTGTGATTTTGGTGATCCCAAAAAATGTTTTTTAGGGACTCAAAACAACCCTAGAATTTAGGACCCGAAAAGCTACAAAAAACTGCCAAGATGAAAACTGTATGTGAGCCAGTTGGAAGAGGTAGGTGGCCACTGATAGCCCCCTAGATCACCAAGTCCTTTTTGATAGATGAATGTTTTTATTCACATTAGGATGAGGGGCGATCACGATTAATGAGGGGGTAGAGCTCAATTGTCGACTATGTATTTTAACTATCCTCATTATCCCATTTCTTTCTTTTTATCAACTAGTTACAATCTACCTCTGCGCCTTTAACCCCTTATTCTCATAGGAGAATAAGGTACATGCCTTTTTGGTGTACATGTAACCACATTACCCAAAATGTGGGAGAATGTAAGGATAGAGGATGAAAAGGTGGTAATTATGATTGGGAGGTATGCTACCCCTTTCAAGGAATTGCCAATAGTACCCCTTTTCCTCGGGAGTGACAACATGGGACTAGGATGCATTAAATGGCCACTAAGGTGAAACAAGGAAAAAAACATAACTTATGAGCTCATGATTCATTATCCAACTTCAACCTATAATCATCACTCAAATTCCTAGTGTATTAAATACGACACTTTATATGAAACTAGGACCAATGTACCTCATAATGTGTAGGAACACCATATCCCAATGAGGCTTGTTGATTGAGTATGATGATCCTTTATGAATAAAAGAGGCATCTGAGGGGGCTACTGGGATGCTCCATGGACAAGTTGATAATCATCGTCTTTGGGATCAGTTTTTCCATTGTGGTCCATGAGACATGATCTCCTCTATTTACCCATAAGTAGGAGTGGGTAACATATGGCTCCAACATGGGGACATGTGCTCACTGTAGAGCACATGAGAACCTCAACATCTCTGATAGTCAAATATTTGCAACTTTCATCACTCTAAAACATCATGCTACATTATCACATGCACACATTAGTAATACGAGGCAGAGGGATGTTGTCCACCCTGGTTTATGAAAATATAAAACCATGCGAGAAGGAATTTTTTATTTTTATTTTCATCAATATATCTTTTTTTTTTCTTTTTTATACAAATGCTAAGCTAATATGAACGCATGATAAATCAATGAACAAGATCAATAAAAGGAAAAATAATGCAATAAAGTAAGAACACAACATGACCTATCTACTAGCCTACCTACCCTACTCTAAAATACTCTAAGGGTAAGAATCCATGTCTCCTCCCCATGATGGGGTTTGAGAAGGGACATACTAATGGGTAGTGGTAGTCTCTTTCCCTCCAATATAGATAAGTGAAAGGAACAATTGATAGAATTGTTCTCAATTTTATAAGGGCCTTGCCATAGCTAATCAAAATATTTGTGCATATTTGGTTTTCCCTTCCTTTTGTCCCACATGAGCACCAAATTTCCTAGTTGAAAATTTATGATTGACTGGTTTATTTGTTCTCAAACAGTTCCAAAAATCTCATTCATGGTGCTCTAGATCGCTCTATTTTACATAGTGGGTAACCATTCAAAATACTTGGGAGCATTAAACTATAACACTCATAGGATCAGTGCTCGAACAAGGCACTAATCCAACCTTTAATCCTTCATATGACTTCCAGATGGAACCACAAGCTTAAACTATCGGAGTTCATCTTTCGAAGTGTCAAAAAAACCAGAATTAGGCCCTTCGATGGATCGGAGTTCAAATGTATCAAAGTGATATATTATGGAAAGGGTCTGGTGGTTGAGGTCCGACGCATCTGAGTCTTTGAATATTCAAGAATACTAAGAGGGGGGTGAATCAATATAGAATTATTTCAATAATTTTTACCTTCAAGCACTACATAAACATTAATCATTAATCATGTCATTCATCATCACACAAACTCATACACATTACACACAAATTTTTATTTGGAAATCCAATTGGGAGAAAACTATAGAAACACTTCTTAAGTAGTTTCAAAATTTTACAAGCACCAAATTGAAGGAAGCACCCACTCCCTGAGTTTTCTAGCACCTACTAGAAAGAGAAAAAAATCCCCTTGGAATATGTTAAATGATGATACATGATCAAATCAACCTTCAAATACAATCCCAAAATCACTTTTTAAATCTGCATACAAAGCTGCTCAGAACCATACCTCAAATATGCAAACTTGTAAGATTCACCACAAGCTCAATTTTTCGTTTCTGATTTTGAAACTTGGACCTTAGATATTAGGATCTATTATCCTTCTAATTCAATAAGTGGAATTCAATTTGGACCTACCAAGATTTATGTATGATCATTGTATCCCGAACACCTATCTGTGACTAATCTATGGATCAGTCACAAACCCTAACTTCCAACAAGTATAAATTTGTACCTGTAATGAATCAAGATCCAAAACTTGTACCAATGTTTTCTCCTTGACTCATCCCCCCAAAAAAATTATAGCAAAAATGGCAAGATGACTTGTTTTCAAGAAGAAAATCCTAGTTTTGAAAACTTAAACTTCCACTGAGTATAACTCCAAATATGTAATGAGTCAAAGCCTAAAATTTGTACCCAAGATTCTTTGTTGTCTCTTCTAAGACACCTCCAAGTTTCTATATTTGAATTATTCTATAAAAAAAATTATATCAAAAATTCTAAGATGACCTTCAAAAAAAACTTTAGAACAAATCATGACAAGACTTCATCTTCCCTTGGAATTTTTCCCTTCTTCACTTCATCTTCCCTTGGAAATTATCTCCTCTTACTTGGCTAGGTAAAATTGGTGTAATACAAATTCCAAATGAGGATCCTCTTATTTATATTATTCTTCTCCACATGAGGGGGTGCAACCAAGCGTCACAACTTTTGGGTTGCATCTCCTCCTTAAGGATGGCTGACCTTAGGAGCTTCTTTACTATACTTTAGGGGATTCTTCTCTTGGCTCTAGGGGATTCTTCACTTGAATTTTTCAGTATTCTTCAAGGCTCCTTCAAGGATCCATTTTTGTACAACTAAAATTGGGCATGTAGAAACAACCACATGTTATCTCATCCTGTGAGGGCCATGCTTAAAAGTTATTCCATAAGGGGACCACTTTGGAATTATATACACTTATGTCAAGGCACCTTCAAGGCTCTTCAAGGATTCTTCAAGTGGACACATCATCATCATTTTTAGGGGCTTCTGGGATTTTCTTTAATTCTTTTTTTAAGGTTGACATCAAATGACAACCAATTTTGCAACAAGGGGATCCATTATGGGTTCGATGGTTCAGATTATGAAATTCAAGGTTTTGTTTAGAGTCCGATATAACAGATCTTCTTCAGAGTCCAAAAGGAAATGGTTTTGCTTTGAATTAACACTGCAACAAATGAATGATGGTCATTGATATGGAAAGGTATTCACCCAGATCTAATCTCCGTTGTTGATTTGGGTTGAACAAAAAAAAACACTAAGTTTCGTTGCGATGGTTTTGAACTATGTATGCACCAATTGAACCTCAAGTCGATCTCGATTTGATCACACTGCAAAGGACACTTGTCTTGCAATTTAACAATCTTGGTATGGAAATAACTTGCACATACATAGCTCATTTAACACAATTCATTTCCACAAGATAGGTTGTGAACAGAGTTAAACGTATGCATAGAAAACACATAGATACACACAAATTATCATGTTTTATTGAAACTGGAAGGAATAATAATATCAAACATTGATAGATATATTCCTTATTTGGTCTCTCAGACCTCTACATTCTTACTCTCTTAAAATCCACTCACTCTTCATTACATTATAGATTAAAATATATAAACTCAAACTCTCGAATAACTCCAAAACTAATCAATCAAGCCTTCTCTAACAAATCCTCTAATTTAGCCAATTTGGTCTACTAAATAGAAAACACTTGCACCTATTAAAACCTCCAAATCATAAGATATCTTCTCAAGTTAACCACCTAATTATTACAATATACTTAAAATTTAAGGAAACCAACTTCATTTAGTAATGGTTTTGACCCATGGGGTGATCCAGGTGGATATCAGGGGCCACCCACCTTTTCCAAATGGCTCAAAATAGTTTTCTAGCCATTTTGGCAATTTACTATTTTTAGCAGGTTTTCACTTCCAGAGCCATTTTGAGGGCCTAAATGAAGTTTTCTTCGAGATAGAGGTTCTCAATGATAGTTGAAGGCATGATTGAGCCCCCAAAATGAATCTCCTCGATGATACCTTTCCAATGAGCTATCACACGCCTAAAACGGAGATCATATGCAAAAGTTACGACCCCGGGAAGTTGATGCATCAACTTACCCAAACGGGGCCCACATGACTTTTGGTGCTTCATCTCCTAGGGTTAGGTTTTTGGATGTCTAGGACATTNCATTGTAACCATCTTCTTGCGAATGCGAGTAGCCGTCACATCTCTTCTCAGAGATAAGCTGCCACCATTCTAGCGAGTCTTTCACTCTGTATTTTTACAGTCTCTGTACATTTATTTGATTATATCTCCGCTCTCATTTTGTGCCGAAAATAATCTGGATCAGTGGTATCAGAGCAGGCTGCTCTTGTTCATTTTTTTCAATGCATGTCCCCGACGAGGTCCGAGTATAGCAAGTTGGGTCTCGAGCTTGTCTCCCTTGAGGACAATCACTCTCGCACACCCAAGAAACCCTCAATGGCGGAAGAAAATAAAAACGATGGAGCAGACGATCCTATTAGTCTGTTGCTTGAGCAAACTCTCACGCGACAGAGGGACGAAATGATGGAGAATTTTTCCCACATCCTTCAACGCCTGTCGATAGCATCAGGTGCATCTTCATCAAGCGACCACTTTGGAGGCACCTCGCCTTTCAAGGTACAGGTTAATTTTGATATTCCT
>ML833722.1:50299-82113 GCA_009831015.1 Picea engelmannii
CATTCCCGATTATTGTAAAAAGGCCTCCAGAGCCTCATTGTAACCATCTTCTTGTGAATGCGAGTAGCCATCACATCTCTTCTCAGAGATAAGCTGCCACCATTCTAGCGAATCTTTCACTCTGTATTTTTACAGTCTCTGTACATTTCTTTGATGGATAGAAATCGTGTATTACTGTATATCTGTGTTTATGGTTGCATCTCTGATACATTTCTGTTATATTATTGAATATCTGCAACATCTCTGTGCATTTCTTTATTATATCTCCGCTCTCATTTCGTGCCGAAAATAATCTGGATCATGGGGTCACTCTCAAATTTACTGCTAGATGCTCCTACATCAAAAATATTCCTTTCTTGCTTTGGAATCAATCACTTTTTTCCCTTCTGAGTATCTATTCCTTATTCCAAAGTAGGGCAATGGGACCTTAACAAAGCAACGTTTATTGGATCTTCTTCGTGCAACTTCATTTCACTGCCCCTTTTCAAAATTGTAATGTAGCCTAAATCTGTGTCTTTGATACTCCACCCTTTTAAGCCATATTACATTCATGATATCATCTTCTTGAGAAAAAGGGAGATTATCCTAAGAAAGGTCAATCAAGAGGGGGATCTATGGGTTCCTTATAATGTCCTTCCTTTTAGGATTTGTTAAATTCATAATCACTTCCACAATCTTCCACATGGGTTCTCTTCTTTGATCGATTATATAAAATAGCATGGGTTTCATTTCCAATTGGAATGTCACATAAGTGAGGTCCATCTATAAAGTACCACCCAAGGTTACATCCAACTTCCTATATAAAATCATCCTTGGGGTATCATGCACATCCAGGACCACAACATCCATCATAATAATGATCTCGTGATACTTATCAAGGCAAACTTCAAGGTCTTATATCAAACCACATACCCCAATAGCTTTGGAATCAATCCCACAAATATTTCCATGAGGTCTTGTGATTTCCAAGCCTCATTGTTTCATGACCTTCAAGGTTATGACCTTTGTTTATGCTCCATAATCAAGCATAAAATTGTGAATCCACACATCATTTAGCACTAGAGAGATGAAGGAAGTTGGATATTCTTCATTAGTTCATCTAAAATGGTTGGCTTGTAAATATATAGGAGGGTCCCCAGGTTACCCTTGTACCCTTGGGAACCTTTCTACCTTAATCCTCATGGAAGAGATATTGATTATATCACTAAGAGGAATATGTATGTTAACCTTTTCTAATATGCCAGCCATGTCAATGTTTAAGTCTATTTCATCACTTATAGGAAATGTTTGTTTATGCATAATGTTATCATTTGATGGTAAAGGAGGTCTTGGCTGGGGAAATCTAGGATCACTATGAGGAGCTTGGGGTGCATTTTTTTGTCTAGTACAAACTTGTAACTTATTTTTCCTAATCCTCTCTCTTAATTCTTCATCCATTTGGCTCAATATTTGCACCCCATATTTCCTAGTGGCTTCCTTCTTGCTTTGCTCAAGTTTTTCTTTGGTCACATTGAATTATTCCTTAGAAGATATGGTGTAAATAGGATCCAATGTATCAAGGAAATTCATGTAATTGGGGCCTTCATTACTACCATCATCAAAAATATTGCTTGGACATTCATGCTCCCAATTATCATCCCCACAAGTTAAAAACCAAGGGGCTTCTTTAGGGTTTATGACATTTGTAGGCACCAAGGTATTAGGGACCCTTTTCTCAATTGGAGGCTTAGGCTTTTGTGTTGGGTTTTTCCTTTGTGGTTGACCCTTGTATGGTGGTCTCATAATCTTGTTGGTGTATCCTTTCCATGTTAGTAACTTTTTTCATCAATAAGGCTAGGGTTTGAACAATGTCATTTATGGCTTCTTCAATTTTTTGATCCCATGGAGCATTTATGTCTTCAGTTGGTTCAACACTATGCATTGTTCTTGGCTTGGTCTTAGCCTTGGCTCTAGGGACATGAAAAGGCTCAACTTTGGACGACAAAAGATTTGCTTCAATTTTTGTGGCTTGCTCTTAGGCCTATTGAAGGTCCTTTGGAAACTTTTCTTTAATCATGAATCCAAATTTCCTTATGTAAGCATTAATAGAAAGAAAAAGGATAGCATCATTTTTGGGGCTAATATTATCATGTATTTTTTGAAGCAATCTTTCAAATCTAGTATAAAATTCTTTAACGGGTTCATTCTCTTTCTTTTTCATCTCACCAAGTTGCAACAACAACATGTTAGGATCACCTTTAGTTTCCATCTTTTTATGAAGAATTTATGGAAAGCATCCCAAGTATTGATGCTTTTATTGGGGAGGCTATGATACCATCTCCTAGTGTCTTCTAAAAAGGTAGTATAAAGGAGTTTCATGATTATATCTTCATCATTATCATTGAGGGGATGAGTTTGAAAACAATCCCAAAAATTATATAAATGTTTTTCACTAGAAGTGACATCATTACCAAAACATTTAAGCAACCACTTTTCAAAAAAATTAGGCATGTTACAAGGGTATCGTGGGATTGAAAACATATCTAAGGGATTGAAAACATTGGAAACCCATGGATTTTGAGCGATTGGATATAAAGGAAGTCTTCCTCTAAATACAGATTTGACTACAGGAGAATTGTGAGAAAGCTTCCTTCTGTAAGCCTTGATGGGATTGGAAAACCCTCTATTAGGCCCTTGGTTAGTGATTTCAACACTTGAACTTAGTGGAGTTACCAAATGATCTCTTTAGGGGAGGATCATTAAGAAGCAAACAAATGGATTCTTTCTTTAGTGGATTTGTCGGGTAAGCTTTATGGAATAAGGATTTAGGGTAAGCTTACGAAAGTAATTTCATAGGAAGAATGGCTCAATTCTCCTTGACAATGCAGCCAAAAATGTTATCACAGGGAACTTGTGTAAAGCCTTCACAATATCCTAAACTTGTGTAACAATTGGAAGTAGATTCCATTGTCACCTAGGAAAGTACTTCCCTCATTTTAGTGAAGGATAGGCCTAACATAAGGGAGGCTTCCTTGATGAACTCAAGGGATCCTATAACAAGATTAGCCAAGCCTATGGCCCCTTGTCTTGGTCACCTCAAAAGGATAGGTTAGATCTAGGGAAATGTGAAAAAGGTAAGAAGAATTTGGATGAGGTAATTTGTTGACGTGTGTAATACAAGTTTACCAATGCATATAATGACAATTACCAAGTCTAACATATGAGTAATAACCCTTAGAACACTAAATATCAAGGAAGAGGGTTGTTGTAGAAAAATTGTAGTAGTGAACAGTGATTATACCAACCAAGAATGTTTTATAACAACAACAATAAATCATCCCTCAAAAAATGTAAATAAAATATTAAAATATAGTCCTCAACAAGTGGAATAAGGTGCAAGTGCTCAACAATGAATTTGACCTTATTAAACCACAATATTAAGTAAGTATTCAACAATATAATCAAGAAATGATGGTTGTAGCAAAAATTCATAACAACAACAACAATTTTACTTAGATTTTTAAACGTTGGGCTTGCATAAGCATGCTAAAACCATGTAAAACCTAATCTACTAAAGCGTTTTGAGAGAGAGAGAGAGAGTTTTGAGAGAGTTGTATCACTTGCAAATACTAGACTAGTGTAATTTTCTTTTTGGACAATGGAGTCAAGAAACACCATCGATTAGATAGCCAAGAAGAGATGTGATTTTGAAACCCTAGGGATAAATCCTTATAGGCCTAGGATCAAACTCAAAATACAAACCCTAGAGTTTATGGAATTATAAACCCTAGGCGTTGTCTCCTTTAAGTGAGCTAGGTCAAAGTATAAAGTTTATGGCCTTATAAACCCTAGATTTTAAACTATACAAGACAAATCCCTAGAGGGACAAAGACTTTTAATCCCTAGAACTAGGTCGTATATGCTTCAACAAACAAGATGAATGAAATAGCAATGGGTATAAATACTTATAATTCCTCCTAAGGTTTTAATCAAGAACAAGGTAGCATGCAATAAATTAACATAGATCATTTACCACAATATACCATGAATAAACACTTAAACTTGACAAAAGAAACTTACTTCAACCAAGTAGAAATGCATGCGGAAACCCTAGTTGAAGATCATCCACCAAAAATAAGACAAAGCATCCACAAGCTTCTCCTTCAAGAGGTCTGCACTAGTTATCCATGGAAAAATACAAGATAAGAGAACAATATAAATGATATATCACAATTGATGAGTTATGATTTGTCACGATTTAGTGTTAGCCTCTTTATATGAGGCAACCCTAGTGCATATGTCTGCACAATTATCCAAAAAATAATAGTCCATGATACAAGTGGGGATAACCCCTCAAATAGCCTCTAACAATGTAATAACATGCTAATTAACCAAAAGATGCCCTCCAAAGTCACACTTGTGGGTGATATCATGCTCTAATAGGTTAAATAAATCCTCCCAAGGCCACATGTCATCATCAAATGGTGCAAGAAAGGTGGAAGGTCATGTCTCCTCATCAAAGGTCATGTCACATCGTCAAGGACCCAAGCCATCCAATGGTGCCACAATGGCAAGCAAATCCCATCATCATCAAGAAACCCTAGCACATGACATCATCATCAAGGAGGTTAATGTCCAAGGTGAAAAAGCACAACATCTAAGGTGGAAAGGAGTCTCATAAACTCTCCAAGGAATACCCAACCATCTCCAAGTGTAATGTGCTCCATCCAAAGCCTAACAAGTCTTGGGGGTGCAATGTCCAGAGTGTGGGCTTCATTCCCATTAGTTTGCCAACATGACCATATCTACCAAATTAAAGCTCATCTCTCCATCATATAGGGTCCCGAAGGTGTGAGAGGATGTGTCTACTGGTGCCAAGTCATTAAATGCTCCAATGTTCTACATCACATGTGCCATATATGCATGACAAGGCACAAAATCCTAGGTGAAAGTATGGGATGTCCCATAAAGAACCATGTCAAGTAAACCCAAATCAATCAAAGCCATTAAATCATGTAAGACCAACAATCACAAGCTACAATAGTCCTAAGAAGCATACAAATTAGGCCATCTATTAATACAAAATCCTAAATGAACAATTCTCATTGGGTATCCCCTTCAAACTTCACACAAGCTCAAGAATTTATGCAATTTGGAAAGTTTAGGTATGGGAGGGCCATCAATGGAACCTATTAGGTGTGTTAGTACCCATATAGAGACACGTTTCCCTAAAGAACCCATCAAAGATATGTAATAAATGTGAGGTGGTCATGGGGTCATTACCATGCAAGACAATGTATGGGCTCACCTCCATGAGTGCCTTTGTAGAGGATGCACTTGGTGATTGATTTACCCTTGTTGAGTTTTCAATCAACTAGGATTAAGCATGAAGTTCATTTCATTTTATCATTTTACTTAAACCATAGACAATTTGTTGCAACAACCAAGACCACAAGAAGAAACACCATGCACAAGTACACAAGAAGTATCCTGGGAAACCCTTCTCAACAAGGGAAGAAAACACAACCAATCCTTTGCTATATTCTTTAAGAGAAATACCTCCACCACCATAAACACCTAGCACACAAAAGGGTGCTCACAAACCATATAATACTAGCGCCCAAGAGAGGTGTGCACTTTTCCCAAGAAGATGTACTTGTTGAAATTTCCAAACTCACACTTCATATATGATTCCTCAATGGGGATTTTACCTTTACTTATATTAGACCGAACCTGTCAATAGAAGTGTCTAACCCAAAGGATAGAATTGTTTCCTAAGTGCAAAAATGAAACTTTGCCATGATGGAA
Organism: Picea engelmannii; assembly: GCA_009831015.1. Lineage (NCBI taxonomy): Eukaryota > Viridiplantae > Streptophyta > Pinopsida > Pinales > Pinaceae > Picea > Picea engelmannii. The sequence goes on from ML833722.1 coordinate 56,087, forward strand.
ATACATTACCCACTTGTTGTGTTCTGTTTTGCAACTTGCTTTGCCACCATATGAGAGTTGTGCCTGCAAGTCTCAAAGATGCCAACTATATTTGTGTGGCCTCATCCTTGATCTGCTGCACACTGCAGTAAACCTCCATCGGCCTAACCCAATTGTCAAGTTTCTTTGCATTTACTTTACCATCATATATGGGCAACTCAAATTTAACATCAAGTTTTAATAATGGCATCTCATTCTTATGTTTATGAACATGTTTCTTTGCATTAGATTTAGAACTTGAACTTGAAGAAGAAGGAGAAGGAGGAGGTGATGATGGAGGTGAAGGAGGAATCTGAGGAGGATCCTCTTCCTCTTCACTTTTTCCTTTTGAAGATTTGCCAAGAACCGGTGTCTTTCGTTCCAAGTAATCCTCATACAAAACTTTCACCATCTCCGACATAGCAAGGAAAGTTTTTTGAAACTCTTTCTCATCAAGAGAAAGTCCCTATTCCAATGCTATCTTCTCATTGTGAGAAGCTCTCTTTCTCAATCCAATTAATGGATTCTCTGCAACAAACTCGTCTTCACCACGTTGTAGCGTTTCCCTGGTTAACATGCAAAACTCAAATCTAAATGTCAACTAGCTCTGATACCACTTGATCCGAAAAGATCTTTTAATGATTGTGGTTGAGTTATTTTTGCATGCGTTTATTAACCATTTAAGAAGTTGAAGGAAAGAGGATGAATTTAATGAAGAAACATAGTAGCCATAAGAAAATATACAGATCTGAACTGAAGTAGTAAGAACAACAAACCATAACAAGAGAAGTGATAATGGAGTTCGACACAAAATTGCCTACGTCTCCGGGCCTTTGTCTCAGTGGGGGAGGCTTCTTTATTAAATCTAAAATACTTGCAAAGTACAAAAAAAGTACATCAAATGGATCTCATACTGGTCTCACTGTGTTCTACTTGACCTCAAAAATCCAACACAACTGATGGCATTAAAAAAGACTGAGTGTAGCTCCCGAAAATGGCCTCCAAAGTTCTCCTAGTTCACTGTTTTTCTCTGCATAAATAATATTGTTCTACTTTCATATATATCAATTCGACATTCTGGTGCAGTGGTAAGTCTTTTGGTTATATAATGTGAGGTTGTGGGATCAAATCCCAACAACCCACGATTCATGGCTTGAAATCTGTGAAATATACCTTAAGATATGGTTCTATCCACTTGTGGCATAAAAATTGGGAATGAGTGCCTTATTATAAGGTTTGAAAACCATATAATAAAACGTGGCACAAAATTATGACTCGAGCGCACTCTTTTTTTTGTTTTTTTATGGTTAATTAACCATATATTACAAAGTTTTTTTAACCCATGACATAAGTTCGTGGTAAGAATATATTAAGCGCATTTTTATGGTTTGAACACCATATCTTATGGCACAAGACTTGGGAAATACCATATATAATATGGATAATAATAACCCCCAACCTATAATACTCACTTAACCATATTCGTGGCATAAGATATGCATAGAGTGCTTTTAATATGGCATATCCAAACCATATTACATATGGTTTTATAACCATAATACCACAACGTGGCATACCATATCCCTTTTTAAATGGGTACTCTGTCCACTTGATAAAATATTCGTGGCTTATCCACTTTAATGACCACAATATATATAGTTTTTTAAAATAACCATATATTATAATATATAACTCCTCCTTAAAATGTAATAGCTTGCCATATTTTACCAATCTCAACATGCCACGTGTTGTCATGGGATTGGTCCATGTAGAAACCAGTCAGATGTCAAGTGTCCACATAGAACTCTGCCACTTGTCACCTATGCAACCTGCGATGTGTCAATTATGCACTTTTCCACGTCACTCATTTCATGCCACATGCCAGCTCCAGAATGTGTTGCGTGTCCTTTGACCAATAGACTTTTTACCTGTTTATGCAAAACTTCGAAATGCGATAACTTTTGCATACAATGTCGAATTTACAATCTGTTTGTGTCGTCGGAAAGCTTGCGACGAGCACTGTGTGATCATGTCATTTTCTTGAGCATTCAACAACTTTGATTTTTAGGCCTTTCTGAGCCCCATCAAGCTCTTGGATCCAATTCTAGATCACACCTCCCCACTAAAAGACCTTTTGGTCCCCAATAGATTACTGACCAGTCAATAAGCTCGGGATATGCCACCCGACTTGTCCTCTATCTCTGACCTCTGTCTTGTGCACCCATCTTATCAGGATCAACTGTAACACAATCATTACAACTGACATCATATTGTTAGCCATTTGAACTCTGTCACATTTCACTAAAGCCACTATCATCCATGTAGACAACATTACTAATGATAGCATCAAAAACATGACTGCAAATGAGTTGATATACTTATAATATTTGCATGACATGAGCTTATCTTGAAGCAACCTGTGATTGATTTTCCATTCAACAATCATTTCATGTTCTTTCTTAAGATCGATTACTTCATTTGAAACAATTATTGGTTTGTTTCTTGCTTGAACTGCCTTCTTTAATTGTTCCATTGTTTGAAGTGTTTTATTTGCCTTAACATGATGAGCATGAACCACATAATATTGACCTGCATTGGTTAATTGATATTGATTCTTTGTCCTATAGAAGCTTTGAGGGTGCCTCTGATCCCTCGGATGTTCAAGGAAAGCAATAGCATCACTTAGCCCTCACCAGGGCCTTCATTGCTTTAAGGGCCCCCGAATCTGGGGATGTTGGGACACTGTCAATGTTTTGTAAACTTAAATCCACCTGCTTCTTTCGAGAACTCTGTGTCTTGACTGGGGAGAGTTCCAAACCAATTCCTCTAGACCAAGCAAAGGCTTTTCCTCCTTTGACCGGAGCGTGAGAGGAAGAAGAACCTGAATCTACTTTGGGGTCAAAGGCCTCTCTACCCAAAATCGTAGGTAGTGGAATCGAGTTGAAAGGGGATGTAAGGGATGGTAATAAGGATTCAAGTGCTGCCGAAAGACTGGAATCACCTGCTTCTACCTCTCTAAAGCCTGGTAGAGGTGGAGGCTCCCTTTCAGAGTCTTCCAAGGATGGTTCGATAGGTCTATAAGGGATGGCTTGTGGAAGAATACGGGCAGAGTTTTGTAAAAGGGAAGAGGAGGAGAACAAGGGGGTAGCAGGCAGTAGAGTAGAAGAGGGTAAATAGGGGGATGAAACAGTAGAGGCAAGGTGATTAGGGTAGACAGGAGAGGAGGGCCCAACAACTGGCTTTGGTAAAGGGTCCTTTGCCTTAGATGAAGAAAATAACGAAGCCGAGTTATTCAAGGCCTCTTTCTCTTCAAAGGATAAAGAGTTGTACAAGTGGGGACAAAGTGCTTTTAACTTACCAGTGAGAGAGGCCCCAGGATCATGCTGAGAGGAGGAGGACTCTTCCGTAGAAACATCAAGAAAGTGCAGTGAAGCATCTGCATCTACATAGGCTGGTGAGCTTCTCTGAAGTTCTAAATCTTCTGAAAGGTCCTCCACCTTCTTTCCCTTACAGTCTCGATGAAGGTGTCCAGTACAATGACAAAGGTTGCATCGGAAGGGCAACCTAAGATAGTCAAGAGACTGAGAAATCTTTCACCCTCTCCACTCGATTACTAAGGTTTCTAGTAAACCACTGCTAATGTCCAACTCCACAAGAACTTTGCCCATCTTCCTCACCGGGCCATAGAGATGCTTGGGATCAACAACAATGAACTTCCCCAAAGTGTCTCCGATGGTCCGGAGGGCTCCTTCATTCCACAGAAACAAGGGGAGGCCCGAAAGGAGAACCCAGAGATGCCTATACTGAAAGTAATATGTATCTGGGCTGAAGGCTATCCTTCCATCGCTTGAGCATGAGACTACTTCCTACAAACACCCATAGCGTGCTGAGAAGAAAGGAGGAGTCCTCCGGGGAGTGGCATATAAAGCCCAACCATCCTTTGGTAAGATAGATGACCTCCAGGAAATAACCAAGAATAGGTTGCCACTGTTTCTGTATCCATCCCTCAAGAGAGTCCTTATTGAGTGATTTGTAAGAAATCCTTCCCACCAGAGCACACAACGCCATTTTGACAGTATCCTCTAAGCCTATATCACTACCCAACACCATATGCTTGGATTTTTTGTTTGGTTTCCAAGCCTTTCGATTAAAACCAACCAACAGTGAAGTCTCTAAAGGTTCTCTCGATCCATGTTGAGAGGAAGGACTTAGTAGGGAGTTAAAGGGCTTAAGATTTGGCAGCAAGCCCGACGAAAGAGGGATTGTAGGAGAGGAGACAGGCTTTGATGTCACGGGATAAGGTAGAGAGTGTGTAGTCTGACTACTGGGGAAGACAGTATTGAAGTAATCCTTTTTTGAAGATAGGCCCGTTGGCCCACCCTTTAGTTGGTCCACTTTGTCATACAGTCCCATCAACCTCCACGTTTCCTCGTCTACAGGACTCATTAGAGTCTTAACTGTTTTCTCCAAAGCTGAACTAAAGGGACTGTCCATTGGCCCACCAAATAACAACAAACTTGTCTCTGTAGTAACTGACAGTCGCTCTGATCAAAAGAAAGAGATGTGGGGTCCTTGTCGCAAGTATTGAACCAACTCTGATGAGGAGACCAATACGAAGACTTGAGTTCGAAGCTCTCGGGATTAGTGATCCACTAAAGGTGATCCGAAAGTTGTGGAGAAGAGTCACGAGAACAACTCTAACAGATAAACCAACCGAGGTAAAGCAAAGAAGCTAACACACAAAAGCCAAGCAAAGAAATGAAGAGCTTATGACCATCACTAAAAAGGAACAAAAACTAACTCTGGAGATGCGCCTAGAAACGACAAAAAGAAGCTCTGTAAAGAGGATGAGAACAGAGGACAGACAACATACTACAGGTCACTAACTACAGGATAGTCAAGGCTAGTAGAAACAAGGAAACCGGTTGGGCCAGTCACTGGAAGTAGCCTGCAAGAAGGATATGTCTGGTTCAAAAAAGTCCTGCCTCATTTTTGCTCGGCTTTTCATCCCCAACATAGCGTGGGTATGCCTTCCAGACTTGAATTGGATTCACTTGGTCACCCAGACACAATTAACGACTAGATTTTTGTTGGTAAATATATGCTCAAATTTGAATTAGTTTATAGTATATGCACATCTAGTTTATAGTATATGCACATCTAGATGTGCAAAGAACCAATGTTTATTAACAAAATAAAACAAAGAGAACTAATGCTTGATAAAATATATGCACATCTAGATGTGCAAAGAACCAATGTTTGTTAACAAAATATATCTAGTTCACCTACAAAGAGAACCCATGTTTGTTAACAAAATATATCATATTAAATGTACAAAGAGCCAATATTTCTTTTTATATATTTATACCATTATTATACCTGCCCATAGGCATGGTATATAGTGTTGAGTTAGGTTTGACTTTCTATTAGTTCATGGTTGACCATAAAATATGCACCCCTTTATCTAAAGTTTTAAAAAATAATGATTAATTTAAAATTTTAGATCTCATTTATCTAATATCTTATTGGCCAAAAACTTTGAAGTCTTATTGCTATCTTCACTTCCCCCAATGTTATTGTAATAAATATTTCTGCCATCTAGTCATTTCATACCTATCTCCTTAAACAATACTTTCATTATTATATTCGACAGGTATATGCTACCTAGTAACTAGTAACTTTGTTTAGCACGGACTATGCTACCATGTAACCTTGTTATATTTAATATTTAATGCACTATTAACTTATTTTTATTCAAAATACTTGAGCTTCAATTAAAACATGTAAATACGATTAACTTATTTTTATTCAAAATCATTGAGCTTCAATTAAAACATTAAAACATGTAAATATGATTAACCTTTCTACACATTCTTTTCAATCAAAATCCCCAAATTGCTCTTTTTGAGTGTAATTGTGCTCCTTTGGGGGTTGCCGAATAATTCTAGCCTCAAAAACATTAGAAAATACACTTAAGATCAATCGCCCCCGCCCAAAAAACCATTCTGGATAACCCATGGTCCACGTGGCTTGTGTGAACTTGGGAGAAACTTGCCGCGGTGTCCTATCAAAAAGAGACTATAAATACCTTTTAATCGTCTCTAGAAAGATGAATCTCGCGATAGAGCGTTTGTTTCGGTCCTCTGAAATACTTCTATTTTTCTACAAACAAACCCTAGAAACCCCAACCTGAGCGATTAAATTTCTTCGACGGGTGTTGCGGCCGAATAGTTCAGATCGCGTGCGGCAGCCATGGCTTGTGTTGCAAAATATCGTCGTCCTCCTCATATGCTCGATGAAAATCCCAGGAAGCGCCGCAAGTTAACGTCGTCTTGGGACGTCCTTCCTTCACAGCTTCAGGTTGGTTTTCTATTTGCGAATATCTTGACATGTAACTGTTTTTATTCTAGATCTACTTGTTAGCGATTATAGCACAGGGTTTTCAGTACCCTGGTACTCAAGCATTCATGAAGTATGGTTAGAGGGTTTTGCAACCTTAGGGAAAATGAGTAAACGGCTGTGTGTAGGTCCAGCCAACACTGATATTTACTGGGAAAGATTTTGGTATCGGAAGTAGAAATGGAGAAGGGCAGAACGCCCCTTTGTTAGCCGGGGCCGGAGTCTCCATCTCCGCCTCAGACTGTAGTCGGTCTACCTCTTCAAATATACAATCCAAAGAAGAGGGCTCCCGCTCTGGCTCCCCACCATGGCGTAGTGACGACAAGGATGGCCACTACATGTTTGAAATTGGAGAGAATTTGACTTCTCGATGTAAGAACATCTGTTCCATCACGCTGGTATTCGTTTTGTTTTCGAGGGGTTTTGCCTTTTGGGAGTCCTAGATCTCAAGGAGAGTTTTACTGTTGACATCAAATCGTAATTTATAAATAGCCCTTTTACCTGATCTAATCTGCTAATCTGGCTAAAATCTCCTGCTGTTGTTTTGCAGACAAAATACTCAGTAAAATGGGCGAAGGTAAGCATTTAGGAGTCTAGATTTGTTCACTTTTTCTTATTACTGAGCATGTCGCTTGGGTTTCCAGGGTCAGTGAGCAAACGGGGTGTTATTCAAATGTGATATGGAATATGTGATATGGGTTTACAGTGTCGGTTAAAGTGGGGTGTTGTTATTCAACATGTCATAAGGGTTTCCTGTGTCAGTGAAAGTGGGGTGTTGTTATTCAACATGTGATAAGGGTTTCCTGTGTCAGTGAAAGTGGGATGTTGTTATTCAACATTTGATAAGGGTTTGTGTGTCAGTGAAAATGGGTTGTTGTTATTGTCCTTTCATAAGTTTAAGTCTCCAGAGATGTGGCATGTGCTCACCTCATGGGTCAGCATACTCTTACCCGGGAGTTGTCATACCAGTTAATTTGGGCTGGTTGGTCACACTCATAAAGTATGACATGCCATCCTCCTCTTCTTGGTAGGCGGTGATGGCTGGGCCACTAAGAGTCTCATGCGGCAATATGGAGAGATATCTTTTGAGTTTTGAACATCGAGAGACTTTTTAATTCTAGAACACGATTATTTTTGGATTCTTGAACATGTATTGGACGAATTTCATTTTGATGGAAGCATGACCAATGTTTACAGGAACATTTGGTCAAGTTTTGGAATGTTGGGACCGAAAATCAAAGGATATGGTGGCCATCAAGATCGTACGTGGCTTACAAAAGTACCGAGAGGCTGCAATGATAGAAGTTGACGTGCTTCGTAAAGTTGGCAAATATGACAGAAATGGCACGCGGTATGAGAGCACATCTTTTCTGATGCTATACTTGCTGTGTTATTTTAACATGCATAATTTAATAGATGGACATGTTGGGTTACATGCTAGGATGATTTCTTGATTTAAACATATATTTTTAGAACTTGAAAATGGTTGCCTGAGATGTTATGCCCTTTCCCAATACAGTTGTGTGCAGATGCGCGAATGGTTTGACTATCGGAATCACACTTGCATAGTCAGTATTCTGTAGCAGTTTATATATTCATTCTTTATTTTCTTTACAAACACTAAGTGTATATGGTTGCTAGAGTGTGTGTTTAAGGTTGTGGATGGATGTAAAAACAGGTCTTTGAGAAGCTTGGCCCAAGCTTATATGATTTCCTACGGAAAAACAATTACAGCCCATTTCCCATTGATCTTGTACGGGAGGTTGGAAGGCAACTGTTGGAATCTGTAGCATGTGTGTAGTCGATACTTGCACTTATCTTTACATTTACAGTGGGAGGGCTTAAACATATAATTTGATTATATCATGAATGTTTGTCTGCTGCCATTAACTAGATTGCTTGGTTGGTCATGTTAGCTCACAATTTATGAGACTGGATTGGGCCTTTATAAAGGGCACTAGTAACATCTATCTAGGATTTTCTTCTCCTAATATTGCCAATGATCTGTGGCAGATATGCATGAGTTGAAACTCGTTCACACGGATTTAAAGCCTGAAAATATACTTTTTGTTTCTTCGGACTATGTGAAGGCTCCAGATTGCAAGGTAGATTGCTGGTGTGTTGTTACTGATTATGATTGGAATTGCCATGGTTGGCATAACATATCTATGTCGATGAGGGCTAATCAATTGATAATACTGCTTCGTATTACAGTAGATACTAGCTCTAGCAAAAAGCTATTGTAACAAATACCAAGTTCTTTGTTTGTATTTTTATGCCATCGTTCATAATCGTCAAGATTAACATTTCAACATGCATTGGTGTCAATAAATCAACTCTGACAACATGATTGTTGTTCAAAAGGGTATGAAGGGATCTCCAGATGACTTTAAAAGGTTGCCAAAGTCAAGTGCAATAAAGTTAATTGATTTTGGAAGCACCACATTTGAAGATCAAGATCACACGTCAGTGGTCTCTACAAGGCATTATCGAGCTCCTGAAGTTATTTTGGGTGAGCTTAGAAAGATTGTTCTATGGTTTAGCCAGCAGTTTGAAAGGACCAATGTCAATTCCATCATGTTGAATCCATGCCCCTTCGTATTTACAATTTATGTTTCTCAGCAGGTCTTGGATGGAACTACCCTTGTGATATTTGGAGTGTAGGGTGCATACTTGTGGAGCTCTGCTCGGTAAACTTTTTAGACTAGTTTCTCTTATGTTTGAATGTTATATAGAATACCTTGCAGGAATGATATTTATGCTACATGCATTTTAAATTTTCAGGGTGAGACTTTGTTTCAAACCCATGAAAACTTGGAACATCTTGCTATGATGGAAAGGGTCTTAGGGCCTTTGCCACATCATATGATCAAGAAATCAGAGTGAGTATTTTATGTTTGCCAAGGATCTGTTACCTGGATCAGATTATTAGACAGGCTATAAAATTCAATATACCTATGGTAAACTATAATGTTTAATATTATTATCCTGTCAACAGTAGAAGATATGGGAAATATTTTAGACATGGAACACGATTGAATTGGCCTGAAGGAGCATTCTCTAGAGAGAGCATCAGAGCAGTGAGGAAGTTACCGAAACTTAGGGTATGCTTATTATTATATGATGACTACCGGGATGCGCATGGAACATCATCTTGAAATCTTCTCATGATGATTTGTGATTTGTTTCACTGATTTGAGTCGCATAACATCTTACTCTCCTGTTTGCAGGATTTGATAATGCAGCATGCAGACCACTCCGCAGGTCTATTTATAGACTTGTTGCAGGGCCTTCTCAAGTTTGAACCCTCAGAACGCTTGAAAGCTTCAGAAGCTGTGAGACATCCATTTTTCAGACAAGATTCGAGAAGATGTGAATATATTTCATACAATTCATGAGTATGCATGTATCTGTTAATCTTAGATTGTATTTGTGGGGTCTAGAGCTACTGTGAATGATTGTACACACTGCACATCGTGGAAATACCTTCTCAGCTTTGGCACTAGTCTAGCTGGTCATGTATTATACTGTATACTGGAATGGTTTGGTATACTGTGCAGTGTTCATGCGGTGTTTGAGGCGAAATGAGTCCTTACATCAGAAAGCTTTGTACATGTACATAAGAGAGTTAGCTGAAAATTGCAGAAGTATTGCATACAATCAGTGTGCATGTGACAATTGTTCGGTTGTCTATCTGTGAATCTCAGATTGTATTCGGGGCCAAGAGTTGCTGTGAATGATCGTACACACTGCACATTATGGAAATTCGTTCTCCGCAGAATTCTTTGCAGTGCTCATCTGGTGTTTGAGACGAAATGATTCCTTACATCAGAAAAGTGTTTGAGGCGAAATGACTAACATCATATTTTTTTTTAACATTAGAGTCGGTTGGAAAATTGAGATATATATATATGAAATGTATTCACCCTACAATGTTGTACATACTGGATTGTATTTCTTTAGGTTGAATTCCTCTTCAATTATTATTGTGTCACGTTGAATTTTTAAAGTCTTTGCCATGATTTATTCTTGGACATCACTGCCTTGCAATTTCAGCAAATGAACATGATGCAAGTAAATGAATACTGTCTGCTAGAGGTCAAAGTCATCTTTCTTAGTTCATAACTCCCTTTTATATGAAGGTAAAAATCCTTTCATATTTATGTTGAATTTTTAAAAGAAAAGTTTAGATATTCAATGATAGAATTTAGAATATATAGGAAGTAATAAAATATCCTTTTAAAAAGAAAAGTTTAGATATTCATTGATATAATTTAGAATATATAGTAAATAATAAAATATCTGGATCTGTATTGGGCAATGAGCAGTACAACATTTGGTGCGTTGGCAGCATATCCGGAGATTGAGAATCAAAGGGATTTAATAAGTTAAGGAAAAGATTGGATGTTGCCATAAAGGCAGTGTAAGTTGAATTGGCATATAAGGGATGTATATTGGGTATTGAATGGGGTGACCATTTGAGAATTTGATGTGTGGCAAGGGGATGTATATCAACATTGGATGGGACAACCATTTGGTGCTGTGGTTTGGAAATGTGGTGCTTTGCATGGTGTGGAGTGATCGATGATCATGGGGATTTTTAATGCATTCAGTGTAACACATTTTTCTCTTTAATAAAATGTCGAGATAATTAAATTAAAGTTTGTTAAAATTTATATATATATTGGATTCAATAAAAACGAGTTGTAAATGTAATTTTATTTTTTCTCTTATATTATATTTTGTAAGTGTTATATAAATTTTATCTTATTTTATAATAAAAACTTAATTAAAATGTAATTTTATTTTAGAAATGCAATTTTATTTTATCTCTTATATTTTGTAAGTGTTATATTTTAGAAATTAAATTTTATCTTATTTTATAATAAAAACTTAATTAAAAATGTTTTATTTTATGATATGAATTTTTTTTATTTATAATATAAAATTTACAATTAGATTAATTAGATTAGTTAGTAAATATATTAGATAATAATTAATATAAAAATTACAATTAAATTGGTTAGTAAATATATTAAATTGGTTAGTAAATATATTGGATAATAATTAATACAACTGTACTTAATAGGTATTTATATTTTTTAAGTGTTATATTTTAGAAATTAAATTTTATCTTATTTTATAATAAAAACTTAATTAAAAGTGTCTTATTTTATGATGTGAAATTCTTTTATTTATAATATAAAATTTACAATTAGACTTGGTAGTAAATATATTGGATAATAATTAATACAACTATACTTAATAGGGATTAAGTAAATGTATTGAATAATCATTAATACAAATATACTTTTTTTGTCTAAAAAAAATTCCTCGAATTTATATAGTGTATAAATTCATTTACATATATAATAGCAGCAAGCTTTGGACAGCTTGCATAAGCAATTGAACCAATACAAGTCTATATGCGGCAAGATCGATGGCTCCACCTCCAAAGACAAAACTTCAAAGCAGAGCCAGGACAGTTACAGTGCTGTAAAAGGCAGCAGTCTGCATCATTCAAATATATTTATAGAAGTGATGGGGCTCTCGATACCTTTATCACTGTGATAGACCGAGAGCCTCCCAATCACTTCAGTGAGGGCCCTCTTAGAGAGAGCATCAGCAACACTATTGAGGGAGCGGGGGACGTGGAGAAAGCTGATGTCGGAGAAGCGCAGAGTGAGATCTCTCACTTTTTGCATCCAGCCTTCTAAGTGGATGGAGTGGAGCCGACTCTTTTTTGTTATCCAGTCAATAATAACACTCGAGTCGCCCTGGATGTGAATGTGGTCGATACCCCATAAGGCAGCGAGAGTGAGCGTGGTCCATAAACCCATGAGCTCTGCTTTTGTATTTGTCTCGGCTCCGCAGTTGATGAACCAATAAGTGATTCTTGTTGGGTGTGTTTTGAAAGTGCCACCGGCACCGCAAAAGGAGCCACTTGACTGTGCTGCACCGTCAAGGAAAGCATAGGTGTGTAATGCGTCCCAATCAAAGACAATGTCACGGCGTGGGTAGCATCTGTCCGAGGTCGGGTGCCAACTGAAAGAGACCAATATCTTATTGATAACCCTCGGCAAGGAGGGTTGGCCTTCCTAAAAAATCACACGGTTTCTCTCCAGCCAAATTTGCCAGCAGATATGAACTGCCAGGGTAGGAGGGGCCGATTTACGAGAGGACCAAGAGGAAAAACAATTTGTAATGGAGGAGCCGCACCAAGCAAAGGGAAGGGAGAAGAACTTTAACACTTGGAACCAGACCTGTGAGGTGAATGGGCAATGGATCAGTAGGTGATTGAGGTCCTCGGGTGCTTTTTTGCAGAGTGAGCAGTGACCTGGCCCCTCCCAGCCTCTTCTACGTAGCGCATCCCAAGTAAGGATTCGTTCTTTGCTAGCAAGCCAGGAGAAAAGCTTCAGTTTAAGGGGCACTTTCCAATTCCAGAGCTGTTTGATCCACGACTCTTCAACGACAGAGATAAGCTGGTTCTGAAAGGCTGTGTAAATGTTTTTCGCTGTGATGGCTTCAGAGGCATCACCGCCGGCCCACACTAAGACATCGGGATCAATAGTTAGTGAAATCCCAACACTTTTTAAAGCTGTGGTGTAATGCGTCCACTCCGTGGCCAAAGGATCACTAAGAGAGAGGTTGCTGCTTGACATCCAATCATCCGACAATGGGGACGCTTCCGACCAAACTCTGGCCTGTATGAGGGTTGTAATGTTTTGTGACTGAAGATGAAGTCTCAGCGCGGGCGAGAGTATAGAAAGCTCCCCCAGCCCAAGTACCATATCCCTGCCTATAAGAATTTCCTTACCCTCGCCCGGTCTCCATCGGAGCCAATGTAGGATAACCTGTGATGAAGCCACCAGGCCTTTCCAGAAGGGAGAGGCACGCTTCAACTGATAAAAAGGCTTTCGTAGCCAATGGAGGAGCGGCTTGGAGTTCATATATTTGTCAATGATAATTTGATGCCAGATACTGTCGTGAGAGACCGCTCTCCAGAAATTACTAGCCAGGAGAGCCACATTGAAGGTGGATAAATTTTTGAGGCCCCAACCCCCTGCTCTCCGGGGTTGTGACAGGGTCTCCCAGCTACAAAGATGAAAGCAATGGGAGTCGGCTTGACCACACCACAGGAAGTTGAAAGCTAATCGACGAAGGGTAGTAAGAATCCTTGAGGGGACCTTCTCCAGCGTCATCCAGTAAACAACCAAGCTTTCGAGAACTGATTTCACCAGGATCAGTCGCCCTCCCAATGACAGCCATTTGTTGCACCAGAAGCCGATTTTTTTTTAAAAAATATCCACAAGCCAGCTCCAGTCCCCCGGGGAAGTGCTTCCCAGTTTCATCTGGAAGCCTAAATACACAAAGCCTTCGCTCAGGTCTTTAAAAGTGAATGGGATGGAAGCTTTAAGAAGTAGGAGTTCAGAATCTGTAAGTCCCCAGTAGTGGACTGAGGACTTTGAAAGGTTGATAGATAGACCTGAAACCAAGCTAAAGCGCTGGAGCACCTCAAGAATAATTTGCCATTCTTCTGGATCAGCGTTTGACAATAATAATACATCATTGACAAACATTAAGTGGGCAATCCTTATGAGTTTTGATACCTTAATTCCTGTAATTTGATGTTCGGTGAGACTTTTGGAGAGTAGAATACTAAGGGCTTCCATAATCAAAATAGAGAGATACGGGGAGAGTGGACATCCCTGTCGAAGTCCCCTTTCACTTATGAAGTAGGTAGTAGGTTCCCCATTGATCAACACTGCGATTTTTGCGCTTGTAACACAAGAAAGAGTCCAAGAAATAAATAGTTCTCCGAAACCCACAGCGTGGAGGATTAGTCTCAAGAAATCCCAGTCCACGCAGTCAAATGCTTTTTTGAGGTCCAGTTTCATGACCAGCGCCTTAAGGTTTTTCTGCTTGATGCTGTGTAAGCATTCATGGGCTGCGCCTATTGCATCCTGTATTCTTCTGCCTTTCACGAATCCCAGTTGTTGTGCAGAAAGACTCCTCCCAAGATATGGTTTAATTCTGTTTGAGATTACCTTGGAGATAATCTTGTATATGAGATTGCAGAGGGAAATCGGTCTGTAGTCATTGAATGAGATTGGGCTGTCATCTTTTGGAATCAAGACCAGGAAAGTTGAATTAATACCACCAGCGATCTTTCCAGTGACACGGGTGTCCTCCACCATCTGAAGGAGTTCCCCACCTAACAAATCAAAGAAGAAACAAAAGAATTCAGAAGTCCAGCCGTCTGGCCCTGGGCTTCTCTCAGTTTTAAAGTGAGTAAGTATATTTTTGATCTCAGCGAGAGTGATTGGCTTGTAGAGGGACTCGGCTTCAGCTCCGGTGACTAAACGAGGAAAGAGGCATGCAGTCGATCCTTTTTCCATTAGATTGTGCGCGCTGGAATCTTTGAACAGTTGAGTGAAATGTGTGACAACCACCTCCTTGATGGCCTCCTGTCCGCTAATATCATGCCCACTGCTGTTAATAGTGCTGATCCTCTTTTTTTGTCTGTTGAAACTGGCTACATTGTGGAAGAATTTGGAGTTGGAGTCTCCACTCTTAAGCCATGTAGCACGACTTCGGAGCCTCCAAGCTATTTCATCGGAACGAAGAAGGGAAGCTCTGTCTGATTCAAGTCGTTTGAGTCTATCCGACTCTTCCAATGTCCAGGTTGAAGTGATAGATTTGTGAGTGAGGATTTTAATATCCGCCTCTAGCGAGAGCAGTAGGGCCTGTTCCTCAACCAATTTGCGGTGAAACCAAGATTTTGTTTTTGTCTTGAGTGCCTTGAGCTTCCACACAAATCTGCGCTGTGGATTATCTTCAGTGGAGAAAATCGGGTCTGTCCAGATCTGGTGGACGAGCTCAATGTAGTCAGTCGAAGTGAGCCAGGAATAATTGAACTTGAAAGGAGAATACCTGGACTGCTCAGTGAGCTTCAGTTGGAGAAGAACCGGGGCGTGGTCAGACAAGTAGGGGAACTCCACCCACGAGGATGACAGTCCCGAAGAGGCTAATAAACCATCAGCCACAAGAAAGCGATCAAGTCTCCTGGCTATAGCATTTGTGCCAGTCCTACCGTTTCGCCAAGGAGGGGATAAAACGGTCGGTCTGATGTCCATAAGTTTGTTTGAAGAGAAAATTTCTTTGTAATAAGCACCAGTAGGTCCCGACAGTTGGGCGCCTCCCCAGGATTCATCAGCCTCCAGGATGATGTTCAGATCTCCACTGACGATGAGGTTGGGCAAAGCGAGGATACCGCTAGCTTCCAGCTGAGACCAGAAGAGCGCTTTCTCCAAGCAGGGTCCGTAGATGTTGAGCAGTGACAGCTCCAGATTTGTATCTAAGCAGTGGCCTCGTAACAACACACCCCCACACGACAGGGAGGGTTTTAGCACAAAAACGCTGGGGTCCCAAGCCACCAACAATCCACTTGAAGTGCCTAAGGAGCTCACCGCCACTGTAAACCAAGATGGGCGGAACTGTTGTACAAAATCTCTTGCTTTATAATCGGCTGTGAGGGTCTCTTGCAAAAAGATGAGATCGGGCTTAGTTCTCGATAGCAATCTACGGAAAGAGGCAGTCTTGTGGGTGCCTCCGATCCCACGAATGTTTAAGGAGAGCACGATCATTACTTTGATCGAGCCAAGGCCTTCATAGCTCTAAGGGCCTTGCCTTCCATCATGGGCAAGTCAGTAACAGTCTGTTGAGAGTTTAGGATCTCCTTTTTCTTTCTGGAGCTTCGAGTTTGCAGTGGGGAGGTTTCAGTAGCTATACCTCGTGACCACGCAAAGGTCTTTGCCTCCTTATGACTTGTGTTGGAGGTGCCAGCATCAGTCGCCGAGTGTATGACTTCCTTGCCACGATAAACAGGTAGAAGAGAGCTGGAACCCGGAAAAATCGGGGTGGGGGAAGTGGTTCTAAGGGCGGCCAGGAAATCATGATCAACTTCTTCCGACTGGCTATAGCCTGGAAGTACCTGTGGGTCAGAATCAGTCAGCGATGAGGAAGGAGGGATGAGTGGTAGCGAGGTCGGAGGGGTAGGTGAAGGGATGGAAAGGTCCTGTGTAGTGTCGGGGTTCGGTTTTGTGACATCCGTTGGCGGGNTCGGATGGAAGGGGGGTAGTCTCTGCACAGGGTAGGGAGGCGAGCCATCGGTAACTGTTTATGGCCTCTTTATCAGTAGCCGATAGTGTGAGGTAGAGGGACGGGCAAAGTTGTTTAAGTTTGTGAATTGGTGAGTCATTTTGCTCTGGGGAGGGAGGGTAGGAAGCAGGGTTTGAGTCCAAGTAAGCAAGGGATGGGTCAGGTTGCGGTGGAGCTCATCCTCATCAGTACAATCAAGAGAAGACTTACCAGGGCATGTTCTCCGGAGATGGCCCGTTTCTCTACATAAGTTGCAGCGGAATGGGAGACCCAGATAGTCTAGGGGCTGTTGATGAGTTCGATCTCGCCAAACAATATCCAGCTTTTCCGGGAGACCTGCAGTGATGTCGATTGCAACCAGAACCCTTCCCATTTTTCGCGAAGTGCTATTTAAAGATTGTGTATCAAGTGATATGAACTGGCCAAGAGCGTTGCCAATAGCTCTTAAGGATGCTTCATTCCAGAGATGTAACGGTAGGCCCAGGAGAAGGACCCATAGGTGGCTCAGTTGGAAGTAATCTGAGTCAGGGTTGAAGGCTAGTCGCCAACGCTTCAGCATAATACTGCTTCCCCCGTAGGTCCAAAAAGAGGAGAGTAACAGGGAAGCATCATCAGGTGATTTGCAGATGAAACAAAGCCATCCTTTTTTAAAGAAGAGTACCTCCGGTGAGTAACCTAAAAGAGTTAACCATGCTATCTTTATCCACTCCTCCAAGGGTTGTCTGCTTAAGCTCTTGTAGGAAACTCGACCCACCAGTGCGTTTGTGGACATTTTACAAAGATCCTCCAACCCCACGCCGTCTCCCAGGACTAAACGCTTGGTTTTTTTGGAAGCTTTCCACACCTTTCGGCTGTGAGGAGCTAAGGTGGAAGGAGTGGAGTCTTTTTGAGTGGCCAGGGGAGGAGATCGGGTAAGTGGGGGCCTAACAGGGACAGGTAATCCATCGGTATTAGTCAGAGGAGGGACAAGAGCTAGGGGGTTCACAGCGGGAACGGAAGACTCAGTAAGTCGATTTGTAAAGTAAGTCTGACAGTTAGAAAGTGAATCCACTATGTCGAATAAACCTTCCTGTTCCCAGATTAGTTCATCCGATGGTTTCATCAAGATGTCTGTCATGTCGTCCAATATGAAGACTCGGAGGAGAGAGCAGGGTCCCTCGAAAGAGACAGGGCAGCAGAATCGAGTCAGTGGGAAGAAACGACAGCAGGTTCGAGTCAGTGGGTAGGGAGCGACAATGGGTAAAAGCAAGTTGATAGTATAATCATTGGGTCCGGAGAGATCGGTTCAGTCTGGGAAAGGTAAATCTGTAGATCAATAGCTGGACAATGGGACAATGCAGGACTACCGAAAACACTGTTTGCTTCTGTAGGTCGGTTTGTTGGCTAAACAAAGGGTCAGATAAAAAACTCCCGCGCAGTAGATTAGAGTATTCAAAGATAATCGAGAATCAGTCAAATACCGCGGGTCAGGGATAGGTCACCCAGTAACTGTTCTGTGCGCTCTATTGGGCAAGAAAAGTGGACAAAGAGGGGTCCTGGAACACCTGGTTCACAGGGACACCCATCTCCTGTAACACCTGGTACGCCCGTGGTTCAAAATCGCCCGCCCATTCTTTTTTCAAACACTTTCTTAATACAAATATACTTAATCTTGATTAGTATTATGAAATCCTTTTATTTATAATATAAAATTTACAATTAGATTGGTTAGTAAATATATTGGATAATCAGTAGTACAACTATACTTAATACGGATTAGGTAAATGTATTGAATAATCATTAATACAAATGTAATACTTAATCTGGATTAGGAGGGGCCCTATACTTAATACGGATTAGGTAAATGTATTGAATAATCATTAATACAAATGTAATACTTAATCCGGATTAGGAGGGGCCCATTATATTTTGGAAAACAAAAAAAATCAAATTGGATTGAGTTAATGGATTTCTTTTTATATTTTGGAAAAACAAAAACAAAAGATAAATCAAATTATTAGACTTCTTTATTGAGAATAGATATTTAATAATCGATAATACAACTATATTTGGATCAGGATACACATTGTATTTTGGAAAACAAGATAAATCAATTTGTTATAGATATTGTGTTTGAATAGAGCCAATGGATTCCTTTTGGTATTTTGGAAAACAAAAGATAAATTAAATTGTTACAGATACTATGTTTGGATTGAGCTCTTCCTTTTGGTATTTTGGAAAACAAAAGATAAATTAAATTGTTACAGATACTATATTTGGATTGAGCTCTTCCTTTTGGAATTTTGGAAAACAAAAGATAAATTAAATTGTTACAGATACTATGTTTGGATTGAGCTCTAATGGATTCCTTATGTATGGATTTTTTAATGGATTGTTTTGGCTTGTTCTTTGCTTTAGATGGCTAAGGCTAGTTGAGGTACTTGTCACTTTGCTATCATAGGGGGTTGGTGCTTCTCTTCTCTTCTCTCTCCTTACATGGTCTATCTTGAAAGCAATAAGGGATAGGGAGTTAGTTGGAGGCTTGTTTTGTTGTTCATATTATAGAAGCCTCCTCCCTTTCCATTACACCAATGACTAGCGCATTATTCCACATACATCTTAATCTTTTGGATCTGAACAATATCTGTGATTGATGAAGGGTCCCTTGCCATTACACTAGTGATTAGTGCATTGCTCCATATCTATCCCAACCTTTTGGACTTGAACAACATCTGTGAATGAATGGTTGCACAAATCAAAGTAAACTTGTTAGGTTGAAGAACTCTCTTGAACAAAGTTTTGGTTTTTGGTTTGTGAAAAAAAATATAGATCTTCTATTCTCTAATGAATTGTCATTTTGCAATATGGAGGAATTGGGTACAAAAATTTCATATCGATTACAAAGTAGAGGTCATAGAATTGTAATACCGAAATAAATGTGAGTCTCAATTGTCTCTTGGACAAAGCACTTTAGTTGAGATAACCCCAATTTGACTAATTCTATGTTGTTGGGAAGCCCCCAAGAATCAAGGATTGGGTGAAAAGGCCTTTAGATTCCCTTTGTTTCTACATACATTGAAGTTGAATTAGGTTTTAATTTTCAAGGTTTGATCATCCATGGAGGACATGCTCTTGACAACCATTTATATTCATTTGTAGAACTATATTTTTTTTGAAATATTTTGTCCTATTTGATCTCCAATGTCTCCAAGATTCAGGTCAAGAAGACCAAGATAGACACTGTTTGACTCTGGTTCATGACTAATCTCATAGCAGCAGATCTGGTCAGAAATCTTGCAACAAGATTTGTTACCTTGATCTTTGTAGAGCTCATGTTTGTTTTGGGGTGCCACCCCTCATCAATGTCCAAATAGTGTTGTATGTTCTGAATGCCAACTGTAAAGGGCCTAAGAAATAATCTTAAGTAACTATGGTTGCCTGCAAAGGGCTTAAGAAATCATCTTAAGTTACGACTGCTGTAGCCACCTAGTGCAAGACCCCTTTTTGAATAATACATCGTAGAACTCATACCTGTTTCGGGACGCCACCCCTCATCAATAACCAAACAGTGTGGTGCGTTTTGCATGCCAACTGCAAAGGGCCGAAGAAATCATCTTAAGTTACCACTGTTGTAGGCCGAAGAAATCATCTCAAGTTCATGACCCCTTTTTGAATAATACATTGCAAAACTCATGCGTGTTTCGAGGTGCTACCCCCTCATCAGTGGTTGATGTAGCCACTCGGTGTAGGAACCCATTTTGAATAATACATCACAAAACTCACGCATGTTCCAGTGCTATCCATCATCAATGGCTAGAGAGTGTTGTAAGTTTTCTATGCCAACTGCAGAGGGCCTAAGAAATCATATGAAGTTATGACTGATGTAGCAACCAGTGCAGGACCCCTTTTTGAATAATACATCGCAAAACTCATGCTTGTTTTGAAGTGCTACCCCTCATAAGTGGCTGGACAATGCTATATGTTCAATATGCCAATTGTAAAGGGCCTAAGAAATAATTTTAAGTTACGGCTGTTGTAGCCACCAAATGCGTGACCCATTTTGAACAATAAATCACAAAACTCACGTTTGTTTCAGGGCACTACCCCTCATCAATGGCAAGAGAGTGCAGTGCATTCTGTATGCCAACTGCAAGGGGCCTAAGAAATCATTTTAAGTTACCACTGTTGTAGCCATTAAGTGCAGGACCCCTTTTTGAACAATATATCGCAAAACTCATGCCTGTTTCGGGGTGTTATCCCTCATCATTGGCCAGATAGTGTTGTACGTTCTGTATGCCAACTACAAAGGGCCTAAAAAAATCATATTACGTTACCAGTGTTGTAGCCATCTTGTGTAGGATCTCTTTCTAAATAATACATTGTAGAACTCATGCTTGTTTCCGGGTGCTGCCCCTCACCAGTGGCCAAATAGTTCTATACGTTCTGTATGCCAATTACAAAGGGCCTAATAAATCATTTTAAGTTACGGGTTGTTTTAGCCATCCAATGCAGGACCTTGTTTTAAATAATACATTGTGGAACTCACGTTTGTTTAGGGGTGCTACCCTTCATCAACGACCATATAGTGTTGTACATTCTGTATGCCAATTTCAAAGGGCGTAAGAAATCATCTTAAGTTATGACTATTGTAGCCACCCAGTGCAGGACCCTTTTTTAAATAATACATCGTAGAACTCACCTTTGTTTCAAGGCGCTACCCCTCATCAATGGCTAGAGAGTCTTGTACGTTTTGTATGCCAACTGCAAAGGGTGTAAGAAATCATCTTAAGTTACCATTGTTGTGGCCAACTAATGCACGATCCCTTTTTCAATAATACATAGCAGAACTAACACCTGTTTCGAGGCGCTATCCCTCATCAGTGGCTAGCTTGTCCTATATGTTTTGTATGTCAACTGCAAAGAGCGTAATAAATCATCTTAAATTATGGTTGTTGTAGCTACCTAGTGCAAGACCCCTTTTTACATAATACATCGAAGAACTTACGATTGTTTTAGGGCGCTACCCCTCATCAGTGGCCAAACAATATTGTACGTTATGTATGCCAACAACAAAAGGCTTAAGAAATCATCTTAACTTATGGCTGCTGTAGACACCCATTGCATGACCCCTTTTTAAATAATACATTGCATAACTTATGCCTATTTTGGGGCGCTACCTCTCATAAGTGGCTAGACAACGTTGTACGTTCTATATGTCCATTGTAAAGGGCCTAAGAAACCATCTTAAGCTACGATTGCTATAGCCACTCAGTGCATAACCCCTTTTTAAATAATACATCGCAAAACTCACGCTTATTTCGAGGTGCTACCCCTCATCAATGACGCGACAATGTTGTACGTTCTGTATGCCAACTACAAAGGGCCTAAGAAATCATCTTAAGTTACGACTGCCGTAGCCACCCAGTGTAAGATCCATTTTTAAATAATACATTGTGGAACTCATGCCTGTTTCTCAACACTACCCCTCATCAATGGCGAGACAACGTTGTACGCTCTGTATGCTAACTGCAAAGGGCCTAAGAAATCACTTTAAGTTACCACTGCTGTAGCCACTTAGTGTAGGACCTCTTTTAAAATAATACATCGTAGAACTCACCTTTGTTTTGGGGTGCTACACCTCATCACTTGCCAGACAATATTGTACGTTTTGTATGCCAACTGCAAAGGCCCTAAGAAATCATTTTAAGTTATTGTTGCTGTAGCCATATAGTGCAAGACCCCTTTTTAAATAATACATCGCATAACTCACACTTGTTTTGGGGTGCTACCCCTCATCAATGGCCAGATAGTGCCATATGTTCTATATTTCAACTACAAAGGGCCTAAGAAATCATTTTAAGTTACGACCACTGTAGCCATCTAGTGCATGACTCCTTTTAAAATAATACATTGTATAACTCATGCTTGTTTCAGGGCACTACCCTTCATTAGTGGCTAAACAATGTTATACATTATGTATGCCAATTGCAAAGGGCTTAAGAAATCATCTTAAGTTACAATTGTTGTAGCCACCTAATGTAGGACCCCCCTTTAAATAATATATCATAGAACTCACACCTGTTTCGGGGTACTACCCCTCATCAGTGGTAAGATAATGCTGTACATTCTGTATGCCCACTGTAAAGTGCCTCAGAAATCATCTTAAGTTACCATTGTTGTAGCCACCTAGTGCAGGATCCCTTTTTAAATAATACATCGCATAACTCACACATGTTTCGGGGCACTATTCCTCATTAATGGTCAGAGAATGTTGCACATTATGTATGCTCCCTGCAAAGGGCCTAAGAAATCATCTTAAATTACGACTGCTATAGCCACATAGTGCAGGATCCCTTTCTGAATAATACATCATAGAATTCACACCTGTTTTGGGGCACTACTCCTCATCAATGGCTAATAGTGTTGTACGTTCTGTATGCCAACTGCAAAGGGCCTAAAAAATGATCTTAAGTTATCGCTGCTATAGCCATCCAGTGCAGGATCCCTTTTCAAATAATACATTACAAACTCACCCCTGTTTTGGGGTACTACCCCTCATTAGTGGCCATAGAATCTTGTACATTCTGTATGCCAACTACAAATGACCTAAGAAATCATCTCAAGTTACGGTTGTTGTGGCCAACCATTGGAGGACCCCTTTTTAAATAAGACATCGCAGAACTCATGCCTGTTTTGGGACACACTATCCCTCATCAGTGGCAAGACAATACTCTACATTATGTATACCAACTGTAAAGGGCCTAAGAAATCATCTTAAATTATGATTGTTATAGGCAACCAGTGTAGGACCCTCTTTTTAAATAATACATCCCATAACTCACGTTTGTTTCGGGCCACTACCCCTCATCAGTGCCCAAACAATGTTGTACGTTATGTATGCCAATTGCAAAGGTCCTAAGAAATCATCTTAAGTCACTGTGGTGGCCATCAAGTGTAGGACCCCATTTTTAAATAATACATTGCATAATTCATGCCTGTTTTGGGGTGCTACTTGTCATCAATGTTCAAATAATGTTGTACGTTCTGTATACCAACTACAAAGGGATTATGAAATCATTTGAAGTGACCACTTTTGTATCCATCTAGTGCAAGACTCCTTTTTAAATAATACATTGCAGAATTCACATCTGTTTCGGGGCGCTACCCCTTATGAGTGCCAGACAATGTTGTACATTCTGTATGCCAATTGCAAAGGGTCTGAGAAATCATCTTAAGTTACGACTGCTGTAGCCACCTAGTGCAGGGCCCCTTTTCAAATAATAAATTGTAGAAGTCACCCCTGTTTTGGGGCACTACCCCTCATTAATGGCCAGACAGTGCTGTACGTTCTACATGCCAATTGCAAAGGGCTTAAGAAATCATCTTAAGTTACGACTGCTGTAGCCACTCAGTGCAAGACCCCTTATTAAATAATACATCACAAAACTCATGCCTGCTTGGGGTGCTACCCCTCATCAGTGACCAGACAATGTTTTACGTTCTGTAAGCTAACTGCGAAGGGCCTAAGAAATCATCTTAAGTTACATATATTGTAGTCAACTAGTGCATGACCCCTTTTTAAATAATACATCGCAAAACTCATCTTGTTTTGAGGTGCTACCCCTAATCAGTGGTCAGATAGTGCTATACGTTCTGTATGCCAAATGAAAAGGGTCTAAGAAGTCATCTTATGTTACAATTGTTGTAGCCACCCAATACATGACTTCTTTTTAAATAATACAACATAGAACTCACTTCTATTTTAGGGAACTACCCCTCATAAGTGGCTAGACACTCCTGTACGTTCTGTATGCCAATTACGAAGGGTCTAAGAAATCATCCTAAGTTACAGCTGCTGTAGCCACCTAGTGCATGACCCCTTTTTAAATAATACATCGTATTACAACTAGTGCATGACCCCTTTTAAATTAATACATCGCAAAACTCATCCCTGTTTCGAGGTGCTACCCCTAATCAATGGTCAGACAATGCTATACGTTCTGTATGCCAATTGCAAAGGGTTTAAGAAGTCATCTTATGTTATAGTTGTTGTAGCCACCCAATACATGACTTATTTTTAAATAATACATCATAGAACCCACTTCTGTTTCATGGCACTACCCCTCATAAGTGGCCAGACATTTTTGTACGGTATGTATGCCAACTACAAAGGGTTTAAGAAATCATCTTAAGTTACAACTGCTGTAGCCACTCAATGCATGACCCCTTTTTAAATAATACATTGCAAAACTCACACCTGTTTTGAGATGCTACTCTTCATTAGTGGCCATAAAGTGTTGTATGTCCTGTATGTTAACTGCAAAGGGATTAAGAAATCATTTTAAGTTATGGTCGCTGTAGCCACCTAGTGTAGGACCCCCCTTTGAATTATACATCCCAAAACTCATGCCTGTTTTGGGGCGCTACCCCTCATTGATGCCTTGACATTTCTATACGTTCTGTATGCCCTCTGCAAAGGGTCTAAGAAATCATTTTAAGTTGTCACTGTTGTAGCCACCTAGTGCAGAACCCGTTTTTAAATAATACATCACATAACTCACGCTTGTTTCGGGGTGCTAGTGGCCAAACAGTGATGTGCATCCTATATGCCAACTCCAAAGGGCCTAAGAAATCATCTTAAGTTACGACTATTGTAGCCATCCAATGCAGGTGTAACACATTCGACCCTCTAAAATCTCTTACGCTGGTGGGGTGTACACATTTCCTCTTTCCTTTTCTCAAACCACCTTTCTTAATCACCCCTCTAAATCCAATTCTGATCTCATAATCTAGTTTTTCTCTTCGAGATCTTTTTGACGACTGTAACCATGCTTAAAACCAAGTTCATAATCAAAATTTATGAACATTTAAAGTTTTCAAGCCTTCTTTTTCCATCTTCACATGGCACCCATGTGATTCCACATCACTCGTACCATCCAACATGGATTGACGTTTCAGAGCACGTGATCCTTCAACGTGGCACACCTCGGCCAATGGATGATGAGCATGTTGCACAACCAACGACGAGACTTAGAGGCGGTTCTATTCCCAATCGGGCACCATGATCCAACAGATCCCCATAGCTAACACGATTAACAACTTCCTGGTTGTCGGTTAGCCAGTTAACCGGTGGTCCCTGGAATCATACCCCAACTAGGAACTTCACCCCATTGGGCAACTCACCCCACCAGGCACTGGGCCCCCAAGGTAATCCATGAGTCCTTCCTAAAGTGTTTGATTCAGTGGTTCAGTTGGCACCAAAGACATGTGGCCCAATGACATGGCACGACACATGGCATCGACCATCATCATGTCCTCCGACCTCGAACGGAACTCTACGCTGGAACTTGGACTATCCAAGACACGTGGCACATTATCCTTGTGACACGTGGACCAACCGTAACACAACCCTCAGACTAACATTTCATTACACATCATTACAGGGCATAAGGGCTTCTCTCCAGTAAGGT
>ML833722.1:82163-101233 GCA_009831015.1 Picea engelmannii
TATATATATATATATATATATATATATATATATATATATATATATATATATATATATGGGACTTGGATCGATTACGTTATCCTTACGTCATCGACATGTGCCCCAAACTCCTTCACTCATACACTCGCAAAGGAAAATGGATCAAAACCCTTCCTGAAATCTTTGCTCAATTGGGCATTGGGAAACCTGGGAAGGAAACATAATGGAGCAAGTCTTGGAAGCTCTAGTGGCCCGAAGGTTCGATTACTCTGAGATGATGACTCCCTCTTTATCTTATCTAAGAAATCAATGACCAATATTTCTCATCCCTCAAATCCGATGGCTAAGATTTAAGGGCACCAAGTCAAAGGTTTATGCCAGACAATGCCCACACTTGGCCCACAAAAATCCGATGCCAACACTTGTCGTCTTCCATCGCATCCTGGCCGCCACCCTGGCATGATACGTCATAACATTATCATCCACACATTCCTTTTCTTTCATTATGCACTTTCAATGGGGTTGGAGCCCTCCGAGGGAATCATGACCTCATTGAGATTTGGGGAATTGAGATTTTCGAAAGGCCTTTGTCTCTAATTCTTTGGTGCTCTGGTTAGCTGGTGACCTGGTTAACCATGGCTCTACCTCTGGTTCCTAATATTTGGTGATGGTCGAACGACTGAGATTTATCCTCTCCTCCGATCCAACTACTATCATTCACTCCGAGTTTAAACAAGGATTTCAACGGGTTAAGGTTTATCTCTGGATTTACCAGATTCACAATCCTTTTCGATGTCTTTTCGCAGGGTTTCAACTTTACTCCCACGAGCTTTCTCACCCATTTCTAGCAAGCAATAAGCCTACTACCTAGACACCCAAATGAGGATTCAGTATCTTGCAAACTTTCCATGTAACGAAGAGTAAAATATAGAGTTATCGACCTTCTCTGGCCTCCCATACACAAGCATTACAATTAATTGATGAACCATTCGAAAGGAGATTACATTAATTCATTTCATCTCATATTTAATATTCATTCCTTAACTTATAAATCTGCCCCCCTTCCATAGGAAAACCCATTGCAGTAGATATACTGCTATGCACACAAGAGATCACATGCATACAACGTATTCATTTTCCTTATCGATTCTTGCCCATAACCATGCAATTACATCCATTATATCTAAAGGGAGGTAGGACATGTATACCTCCATAGACTTAAGCAGTCAAATCGCTGTGTGGAGGGGGTCCCTTGTCCCACAAACAAGGGGGTCTCTCATACAACAATTTGGTGTTTGGCTTGTTCGTGACCTTTAAAATAGATTATTATTATTATTATTAATATGGAGTGTTTTTAGCCTTCAGAGCAAATTACAGAGTTCATACATTCAGATGTGCAATGCATACATAATCCATATAGTTCAATAATTACAAAAACACAAAAGCTTGCCAATGAAGCAAGTATTCATTCCATTAAACATGCATACACACTCATGAATGGAAATACACACACCAATCATCCATTATATTCAAATACACATGGCACAATAATACTTATTTATTTATTTGATGTAGTCAGCCCAACTAAATGTGGGTGAGCGCTTTTCCACCCAATTATAGGCTTTGCTGCTCTATCACTTCAACAACATGCCACCCCCATGACAAGCCATGATACTGCCAAAAGAGTCTCACAATTGACTCAACAAGTCAAGGAATGGATCAAGGAGGTTACTCTCCTTCACTCCATTGGAAACAACATAAGTTTCCTTCTTTCCACCAAGCTTAGGACCTCCACAAGTTTGTTAGGTGCCTTCTCAGCTGGATTTCCTCTGCAAAAGGGAGTCCCTTCTTTGCTACACATTTCCTTGACGACCTCTCCTTACCAGTATCAATTTCTTTCCATCCAACACCAAGTCGTGGCCCTCATTTGCTCCATTTTGAATATGGGTCTTTTATGTTCCAGGATGATCATTCGTATCTTGGGAAAGCTTCTTAATTTTCTCATGTGAACTCCCCAGTTTCTTCTCCACTGCTCAGAGTTGAGTGCGTGGGCCTTGTCTTCTCCTGCATGAGCATTTTGTTTCTGTTGCATGAGATCTCCTCTTGCGCAAACACTACCTTCCTCACACATGCCATTCCCTTCCCATCCAAAGCTGACTTCCTCTTCTTCCTGCACTCATGCATTCTTTCACGCTTTTCCCAGAAGCCTCTTGAGTTGTTCCAGGCAACTCGAGGTCATCCAGATTCTCCATGGATGTACCGAAATTCACTCCCATGCATTTACGTGGGTGTACTTCCCCATCTACTAACAATTTATTTAATGATTGGATTCAACTTCAAGCTAAAGGAAATTATGGTTATTTTTCTCAACATACTTCATCAAGGTGGCTTGGGGTCCTTAGCACATGAATCCCCTTTCTATTCCCTCTCACTAATCCCTCTCGTGGTATCATGGCCAGTATGTGTGCTCTACCCATTAGTAAGTTGTACAACATTTTCCAATTAAACAATAACACATTTTACAATGTTTATATGCCATGGCATGAAAATCATTAATCATGATTAATTACATATAATCAGGGGATTAAAAATAGGGTGTTGCTATAGGACCCCTTTTTAAATAATACATCGTAGAACTCACGTCTGTTTCGGGGCGCTACCCTTCATCAGTGGCTAGACAATGTTGTATGTTCTGTATGCCAACTGTAAAGGGCCTAAGAAATCATTTTAAGTTATGACTGTTGAAGCCACTCAATGCAAGATCCCTTTTTAATAATAATACATCGTAGAACTCACACTTGTTTTAGGGTGCTACCCCTCATTAGTGGCTAGACAATGTTGTACGTTTTGTATGCCAACTGCAAAGGGCCTAAGAAATCATCTTAAGTTATGAATGCTGTAGCCAACCAGTGTAGGACCCATTTTTAAATAATACATCACAGAAATCACACCTGTTTTGGGGCGCTACCCCTCCTCAGTCGCTAGACAATGCTGTACGTTCTGTATGCCAACTGCAAAGGGATTAAGAAATCATGTTAAGTTACTGCTGTTGTAACCACCCAATGTAGGACCCATTTTTAAACAATACATCACATAACTATGTTTCGGGGCACTACCCCTCATCAATTGCTAAACAATGTTGTACAGTCTGTATGCCAACTGAAAATGGCCTAAGCAATCATCTTAAGTTACGAGCGATGTAGCCACCCAGTGCAAGACCCTTTTTTAAGTAATACATCACGTAACTCATGCCTATTTCGGGGCGCTACCCCTCATTAGTGGCCAAACAATGCTATACATTCTGTATTCCAATTGCAAAGGGCCTAAGAAATCATCTTAAGTTACAGGTACTATATCCAACTAGTGCATGGCCCTTTTTTAAATAATACGTTGCAAATCTCACGCCTGTTTCGGGGTGCTACTCCTCATTAGTGGCTAGACAATGTTGTACGTTTTGTATACTAACTGCAAAGGGCCTAATAAATCATCTTAAATTACGACTACTATAACCACTCAGTTGAGGACCCATTTTTAAATAATACATCGCAGAACTCACGCTTGTTTTGGGGTGCTAGCCCTCATTAGTGGTCAGACACTGCTATACATTTTGTGTGCCAACTGCAAAGGGACTAAGAAATCATCTTAAGTTACGACTACTGTAGCCACCCAATGCAAGACCCCTTTTTAAATAATACATCGCAGAACTCACGCCTGTTTCGGGGCACTACCCCTCATCAGTGGCCAGAGAGTGCTACACGTTTTGTATGCCAACCGCAAAGGGCCTAAGAAATCATCTTAAGTTATGGTTGCTATAGCCACCCAGTGAAGGACGCATTTTTAAATAATACATCGTAGAACTTACTCCTGTTTTAGGGTGCTACCCCTCATCAACAACCAAACAATGTTGTACCTTCTGTATGCCGATTGCAAAGGGCCTAAGAAATCATCTTTTGTTGTAGCCACCCAATGTCTGACCCCTTTTTAAATAATACATTGCAGAACTCAAGCCTGTTTCGAGGTGCTACCCCTCATAAGTGGTCAGATTGTCGTACGTTTTGTATGCCAACTGCAAAGGGCCTAAGAAATCATCTTAAGTTACTCAATGCTAGTGATGCATCTTCCTTCTTGAACATGGAAAATGTTTCCAAAGATGGATTGAACGACTATCATGTTTTGTCGTTTATATAAAGAATGAAACAAAACTTTGGTGTTGTGCAATGTATCATAGAGATAGAAAGTTTTAGGAGATGCAATATATTGCAAAGGAAGGAAACTTCATTCTCTGTAATATGTCGCGACAAAGAAAAGTTTGGAGTGATGTGATATGTTGGGCCAAATTAATTTTTGGTATGACATGCACACTTACTTTTATGTGCCTCCTTTAAAAAAACGTTATGTCCTTTATGTATCACACAAAAGAAAACTTTGGTGCGGTGCGATGTGTTGCAAATATAGAAAGTTTTAGGATATGTGATATATTTCAAGGGAATGAAACTTCATTCTTTGCAATATGTCATGGAAAATAAAAGTTTGGAGCAATGCGATATGTTGGAGCCAAAAGAATTTGGGTGTGATATGGTGTAGTGCGATGTGTCACAAATAGAAAGTTTTAAGAGATATAATATATTGCAAGGGAAGGGAACTTCATCCTCTCTGATATGTTGCATCAAAGAACAATTTGGAGTGATGCGATATGTCGTGGCCAAAATAATTTAGGTGCGAAATGCACACTACCCCTTTAAAAACATTCTATCCTTTATGTATCACACATAATAAAACTTTGGTATTGTACATTGTGTCACAAAGATAAAAAAGTGAGGAAATACTAAAAATCTTAAAAAATATATATATAAATTATATATTTTTTTGTGTTTCATATAAATAATCTAAAAAAAATAAAAATAGAAAATAGATTATTACAAGATAAAATAATTTTAATTTACCATGTTGAACGGAACAAATCAACTCTTTAGTAAAATTTTTCAAATACTACATAGCTACCATCTCTTAAAAAAATATATATTGATACTACCATCAAAACAAATCCTTAAATAATGAATATATATTATTTAATATAAACATAAAACATTAAAATACTTATTTATTTATATTAAAAAATAAATATAATACTTTATTAGAAAGTAAACTCATAACTTTATATTTAGAAATAAAATATTAAAAAAAACAAAATTCATATAAAATATGTTTACATAAATAAATAAAAATTCATAATAAAAACTATGATTATTTTTACCTTCATCGATTTCGATTGATTTGAAATGAAATTGAGTAGATGCCCGTGAAACAAAACATCCACTTTAAGGCCACTATGAAGACTTATGAAAAAGTGACTCTTGATTTGAATTAGCCATTTGTATTTATTCCTAAGTTATATGGCAGTTCTTGTTTCATTTGAATAAGGTTCCCAAAATGTGTAACACATGATGTGGTTTGTACCATATCATTGGAGTTTAACATGGTGCTTAGAGCTATATTTATTGATTTGTTTCACTACACAACATGTTTGCATATTTTCCAATCAAAATGATTATAAAATGTATAAAGTACTTTTAAATTATTAATGTGATGATTTTTTTGTAATTTAATATTTTTTTAATAGGTTTTTATTTATATGATTCTTAGTGTGCCACTTAACCACTTATTTAAAAGGTGAAAAAAAATAATATCTATCAACTAAATAAATAACTTGAAAATAAATTAGCCAGAAGAAAAACAATGATAAAAGAGGGGAGAAGGAATTCGGTTCATTATTATAATATATAATTTAAATAATTAACACTTAAAAAATAATTAATATAAATGATTGAAAATATATATGATTAAAATCAGAAATAATTAAATAATAATAAAATTTTAAAATTCATAAATTAATAATTATCAAATCATAATTAAATGAATATAGTTAATAAAAGAATAGATTAATATAAATAATGGTTTTAAAAACATCCATAAAGAGAGAAAGCTACATAAGGTATGTTAATGATGCATAAAAATATGAAAGAATAAAATATTTAAAGGTTTTTAAAAATATATAAAATGATTTAAACAAAGAGAAAAAAAAATAAAAAAATTTAATTAAAATGAAAGAACATAAATATATTAAGATAAAAAAATTAGAAAAAACGTTCTTGATGCCAACCTCGACTAGCTCCAACCTAGGTGTACTCTTCACTTACCTTCCTTCAATGCAATCTTTAATGTTGTTGGTAGACTCTACCTACCTTACTGTTTCAAAGGCATTGCTTCGCCTTTTATTCCCAGTGCTAGTTCAACAATTTTCTGTTATTCCATCTCCAGTTCTCACTTGCACACTCTTAGACAAACTTGGACTTTGATTTCTTGCCAAGACTCCACTTACTGTTTAGTTTCTCCTAACCACCTGCTACAATAAATTTTCTTAGATATGTTTTGTTAACCATGTAATCCTGTTTCTTGCTCTTTGACTCTCTCATCATAGCCATGAAATTTGATTATTGGAGAGTTCTCATAGTGAGGTTTGAGATTGATTTCCATTATTAAATGTTTGATTGGATAACTGAATGCATTGATCTCTACATCATTGGCTCAAATATGTTGTGCTGTAAAAAAAAATCAATTCCAACTTCCATAATTGTTTTTGATGCGTTGTGTGGATAACCAAATTAAATATTTCTAGAGTCTTTTTAGTGCCAAACTCAATTTCTTTCCCAGATTAAACTACCACAAAAGCTTTCTTTTTTCATATTATCCCAACTTGCAAGTATTGCAAATGCTCTTTTAGGGAATGTTGTAGGAATTTACCCCTATGGATTGCACAAAACATTTAAAGGATCACACAAAACGTTTTCACTAAGAATGATGAACAAATCTCAAATGGGTTCTCCAGATTTAATTGAGAAATCCCTAAATGAGCCAAAATCAAATGTGGAAGAGTTGCAAGATCCCCAAATTGTTGTAATTTCTCTCCTTTGCAATTGTTAAAACATTTCGTGGAGAGGCACTTCAACAATGAAGACTGTGAATTGCAAGAAGTACATTTTACAATATTCATTCATAACATTATTAAAACACTTCCTACATTATATTATTATTATTATTAAAAAAATAGCTTTCATTCATAACATTATCAAAACACTAGTTTGAACTTTGAAACATAGTGTTTTAAAGATATCGTTGAAATAAATTCCAATTTCAACAAAGATGTTATCTATTATTTGGGTTTCATTTTATAAAATTTGGTAATTTAGGGAGTGTATACCCTTATGGATTTTCATGATTTTTGATGTAAGTTGGGTAGATGCTTCTATTCTCTTTGATTCTTGTACAAAGTTATTAGGATTTTTTGGTGCTGGTACGGTCCTTTTGCACTCATAGTAGCTTAATCTGAATATTTAGTCTAATCTTTAAATAAACAAGTGGTATTACCTATATTCTCTACCAACCTGTTCATTCTCCTTCTCAAAACTACATCCTTCCTTTTTCCAAGTAGATGTTGAAACTTACAATATATCACCCTCCTGCGTTTGTTGACTAAATAAATATATTGTTAATATGCAAATATTTTAGAGTTAAATGTTTACATACTTTGAAGTCTTTTCCTAAAGCAAGGCCCTTTTCAAGCTATTAAAAAAACCAACTATAAAACATGCACTTCACCTTTGCAGATTGAACCTTTTTTTCATCTATGCTAATTTATGTCAATGCTATTCATGCATACTTTGTTTTCATGTTCTTTACATACATGTCTTTTTGTTTTTCATTTTTCCCTTTCATCTACATGGTTTTTCTTTTAAAGTTTCTCATTGCTTCAATATGTCTACCCCTCTAACTGGACAAGCCATTGACTTGATTCTCACAATGTCATCCAACATTCAACCATTCCTATAGATCATTGATGTCGTGCTTATGTGCTCTATTCAAAGTGAAACCTTGCTATACTGCACTTCTATCTCCGATGGTGCAAACATGCAACATATAATGTTGCTGACGATATTTTATGTCGTTGTTGTTTTAGGAACACTTCAAAAGGGTTCGATTATACACCTAAACAAATGGACCTGTGCAGTCCTTAACCAATGCATGTAAGATTCATCTTTCAATTATAATATGCTTGAAATACATGCTTCACTATATATAAACTACTCATTTGTTGTTTGATGATTTCCATTTAGCATACATGGGTGTCATATCACAACACTTGGAAATAATTGATTCCTCCATGGCATTGATTGGCCATCCAATCACTATATTTATTCCAGCTGCTTTCCAAACAAACACCCCCTCATATTTCATGCAAGAGCCACTATGAAAAAAATGCACACTTTCTCAAATTCCTTCCTTATCCACCATTCAAACACCTATTTCTATTGGAGCATTGAGCCCGTTCAACTTGAATTGGGCCATCAAGGGTCGAGTAGAGGCAAACACAATGCTTTGTCAATGTAAGAACCAACAAGGATTTGGAAAGGTCTTTGGATTTGACTTTGCTGACATAGGAGGAGGAGGGGATACATATCAATTGCTTTAATGATTCCATAGATACGTTTTATGATCAAATTCAAATTGGTCATGTCTACTTGATCTTCAAAGGCACTATCAAATAGGAAAACAAACTATATATCCACTTCAATAATGACTGGGAGATATTCTTACGTCTAACCTCCCTAGTTCAACATTGTGGAGGAGAAAGTACATTATTTCCCGAACTGAATTTCACCTTCAAATCAACCAACAAAATCTGATCCATAGTTGTTGGCTCCATTGTTGACATTATTTGTCTTGTCACTAATACATCCCCTACCTCCCCTAAACATAATGAATATGGATAAGATACTATAGAAAAAACAATCCATCTAAAGGACATGTTAGGTTATAGCATGGATGTGACATTGTGGGGAGAACATTTCCATGTAGAAGGTGAGGAACTAGCTAATTTGTGTTTTTTAGGCAACCTACCTATCCTTGCAATCAAGGGAGGATGTGTAGTTGAGTTCAATGGAAATACTATTGGGACTGTTCCCAAATCCATCATTCTAATTAACCCATAGATTGATGAAACACATAGGCTAACATGATGGTTTGAGAAAGAGGGCTTACATTCTCCATCCCCATCCTTAACTATAAGATATGCAAATATTCCTAAGCAGATAAAAAACAAAAGAAAAACTGTTGAGGTTGCCAGCATCAACACCTCCGAGAAAGATGAATTGATTTTACTTAAGGCTACCGTAACAAAAATATGGGTGGACAAATGCTACCTTGCCTCCCCTTTTCTCATCGCTGATAGGAAATGCATTAAGAAATTCATCCAAACAAATAACAACAGTTGCTATTGTTTCAAATCTGATGTTGATTTTCTCAACTATGATTATAGGTATTTACTTAAATTCAACCTTTATTACCACATTGATTCACTAGAATTTGTTCTCTCTTTTGAGGATGCAACAATTGAACTAATGGGAATCAGTGCAAGAGACTTGGATTTACTGTCTATAGAGCACGAAGACATAGAGCGCTTGAAGATTATCATCATGAGATCACAACATTTAGATTTTGAAGCTGGGAACAAGCTATCACTTCATGAAATTATCAAGTTCCAACAAGCATAGAGGGATGTGAATTTTTTTATTCCCTCCATTTTTGTAAGCCTTAAGCTATTACTTCACGAAACTAGTAAGTTCTAACAAGCATAGAGGGATGTAAATTTTTTTATTCCCTCCATTTTTGTAAGCCTTTATTTCAATCCTTGCATGCCTAAACATATGCAACTTTCATGCATACATACATATTCCATTTCAAATTACTGTGCATTCCATATTTAAATTTTGTTTTCCCCTTATATACAATTTCTTACTTTTACTACCTTGCAATTTGCTTTTCACATATGTTTTTTCTTTTCTTTTCTAGGCTTCATTATTACTAGTAATATTAGCAAAGTTGCATAAATATTTTTACATTCCATACCTTCCAATAAACAATTCTTATAGAATCATAATTTTTCATGCTCCATTTTTTTTTAGGTTACTAAAGAACTTCATATCTAATTCGATGTTGGATCTATCCTTCACTTTCCATGCAATCCCTTTATAACATTTATCTACCTACTCTACTAGTTTTTTTTGCTTATTATCAATCGTTTCATCTACAAACTTCACACTTTAAGTTCACATATAATTGTAAATTAATAGGATACTTAATAATACACATGTTAAATGTTTGCGTATTACACATTTTATAAAATTAACATGCTTTTAATACTTCTATGTTATTCTTTAGTTTTTTTTCCAAGAAAAAATTATATCAAGATGTACATTAATACATTTAGCAAGTGCTTCGACACATCTATCATAGTCCTTTCGGACCTAAAAATAGTCTAAGAAACTCAAATCTCATACAAAAACTAACAAACACTTTTATCTCATAAAAGAACACCCGTGTCATACAATACACTTATAATTGTTGGTAGGCCATATCCTTCCCTTATGCAAATTCTTTATAATTACCTGATTTTCACGTACGTGTACGCCTTCCTTTGAGAGCCTATCTGCAATAGTGTTCATTTATCTGTAAATGTGTCTATATAACATATTTGTAAACCTCCTTGAGATTTCCTTTATCTGTTCAACTAGAGGAAGCAATATGATATTGTGTAGATGGGATTTGTTAAATAAAACATTTATTACAAGACTAGAATCTTCAAAAACCTAAAATGAACCCAACCCTGTTGTCATAGTAAACTTTAAGAGTAGGTAGAAAGCCATGAATTCACTGTAGTTATTGGTCCCCCTTCCAACATTTGCTTTGAGATAAAAAAATTCCTTTCATCTAGATGAAGTATTCCACAACCATAGATGGCATCATTACAAAACCCATCGAATAAAATCCAAGGTAAGGTTCTGTCCACATTTATCTCACCAACAACCCTTGAAGGCTTTGTTCCTGTAATTGACTTATAGAAAGGAAGCAATTCCAAAACCTCAGAAAACACCTTAAAATCAAGGACAAATTTACCTTCAAATAGAATCAAGTTGTGAGCCAACCATATACCCCAAAGGGTCAAATATAGGATATCCCTAAGGGGATTCAAAATAATTTTTCCCAAACCAAACCAAAAAGTAACCTTCCAAATATTCCTTGTTCCAAAGGTTTGAAAGACATAAATGGTCTTCCATATCATTCCAGATATGCTAAGAGAAGGTGCAATATAGGAAAAGATGTTTAGTTGACTCATAATTGTTATGAAATAAAAGAAATTTTCCTAGGCCATATTTACCCCTTTTCTTCATCATTTCCCAAGCGAGAATCTCATTATTTAGTGCTAGCCATATTAGCAATATAGATTTTGGTGGTGCCTTCTCTTTCCACAACTTTTTCCACCACCAGACCTCTTCCACTAATCTTGGTCCAATTAAGGCTTCATACCCCAGTTTGGTCGTGTAAACTTCTCCCATCAAATTTTCACTTAGATAATTTCATATTTATCTTGGGTAAGTATGACATGACCCTTCTAAAGAATAAATATGTAGTTTTTCCATTAGACTGCCATATCATCTAGCACATTAATCTCTTCAACGCTCAACCATCCTTGTACCCAAAGTGTAGTAGCCCCTAGTTTGTTCAAAAAGGAAAACTCTTTTGTGACATCCCATGATGATATCTACAACCACTCTAATCGAGGTGCTTATGCCTACCTTCCAAGCCAAAAATTTAGCAATCACAAGGAAATCCAAAACCAATGCCTTCCATTGATTTGAGAAATTCTGCAAGATTTTTTCTTTTTGACCTTATCAAATCCAAGGCAGTACCCACAAAGATGTACTTTTGAATCAAAATTATTCTCCATAAGTTGTCTTTGGTAATCATATTCCAAATAAATTTTGCTGCTAATGATTTCCCAAAAATATTGATGTCCTTCAACCCCCATCCACCCAAAGACTTGGGGGATACCAATTTCCTCTAGCTAACTCAATGTGTTCCCTTGTAATTACTACTTACTTGCCAGAGAAAGTTGAAGCAATACCTTCTGATTTTTTCTAGAAACCCTTTGGGGACATGTGCTAAAGTATGCCAATATAATGGGATAGCCTCCAAGATGGATTTGATCAAAATTAAACGACCCCCTCTAGATAACAACTAGCTACACCATTGTGAAATATTTTTTTCCACTTTCCCAAGAAACCGGTTACAGTCAATTTTTCCACAATTATTAGGTTTCAGATAAAAACCTAAATATTTTACCCTGTTATTGAAATCTGAAGGGGAAATGGAAAGTATCGATCAATTTTAGTTTCCAGACATTCTTCCAAGCAAGAAGTATATTTGGGTGATTTGGAATCATTAAATTCCATCCTCGTGTTCTTTTTTTAAAGCAAGAACAATCTCTAAGAGATCTCAATTCACTATCAAGGCCAAAGAAAAACAAAAAAACATCATTGACAAACAAGAGTTGAGTTAATCTCTTTCTGGAACCCACCTTAACTCCCTGCAAATAACTTCTTCTTCTTGCATCATCCAAGGACCTATTTAGGATTTCAACTACCTGGAGAAAAAGGTAGGGGGGTAGGGGATAACCTTTCCTCAACCCCCTAGAAGGATTAAAGAACTTAGATGCTGCTCCATTGATTAATACTACAAAAGAAACCGAGGAAACACATGTCATTATGTGACTTGAATACAACATGGGAGAAGCCTACTTGAGTGAGCAATAATATAAGATAAAGCTAGGAGACCCTATCATATGCATCGAACATATCAATATTTATTATCACAGTCGAGATCTTTGAAAGTTTTATTTTGTGCAATCCTTCTTGTGCCATGCCAATTTTCTTGTGAATTTGTCTTCCTTCTAAAAAGCCAAATTGCTTTTCCAAAATGAATTTTGAAAACATAGGTTTAATCCTTATTGTGAGCACTTTGGAAATTATATTATAAAGGAAATTGAAAAGTGATATAGGCCTAAACCCCTCAAAGGCATCATGGTTTTCCACCTTTGGTATCAGAGCTATAAAATTAGAGTTGATATTCAAAGGAACCTTCCTGAAAAGATTCAAAGAATTCCACAAAAACTTCAACTGTCCAACCACCTGGACCAAGACTTTTGTCTTTCTTAAAGGTCAACTTAAAACATTATAAAGCTCATCCTTATTGATAGCCCTATAAAATCTCTCATTTTCCTCCTCAGTAATCAACCTTGGAAAAAAAGAGAACAACTTTAATATCTCACCGATATTAGCTTCTACAAGCTCCTCAAATAGGCTTTTAAAATGATTAACCCCTAATGCATCCAACTCCTTAAAACTCCTTACCCTATTTCCATCTACTCCTATCATTTCCCAAATGGTATTCCTATTCTTCCTATGATTGACAAAATTTTGAAATTTTTTAGTATTTTGGTTCCTTACTTCCAACTAGGTAGCCCTACTCTTTATTTTCCCATCCAATTCCTCATCAAGCAACATATTAGCTCTTTGAACTTACAAATGTTTAAGTGTAATCAAATTCTCTTCATTAAGGACACTCTGATCCATCTCCCTTACCAAATTTTCTTGAGCCACTTACAAACAAATATACTTCCATGGGAGTGGTTCATTCCTGACCTATTATTTCCAAGCTCTCCTAAAGTAAAGGACCGATCAAGTCCTTGCCAATACATGTTTATCTTTCCAACATGCACTTTCAAGTTAAGCCCCAGAAACTATGACATGAATTTTTTAGGGAAAGATAAGAAAATGCAATGAACTAAAGCTAGTAACAAGTGTTGACGAACTTGGTTGTGATGAAATTGACAATGTGAAGATATTGGATGGCCCTAGGGGGGTCCTCGCATCTATCGTACATCGATCTACATATAGGTTTCATAACCTAATAGATAGGGTGAGACAAATTCATATGCTAGGGTGGACCTAAGGACACACCTCATGGTCATGGGTCTCCCTTATGACTCTGTTGTTGCTAAATGAATTAACAAGGCTCTGTTAGTTGGTTGCTAGTATGTCTATTATTTTCCCCTATATTCCCCCATGCTTAGAGAATGCTCTATTTTCTCAGTGAATTATGGTGATATAAATGAAAGTGTCATTTTGAACAACTAGTTGTAGAGACATTATGAAAGAAATCACATTGTTTTTGTCTCTTTTATGAATGCTCACGTGTTTTGACTTTCACCCATTCATACTATCATTTTCCATACTTAAATTACTGCTTATCTCTTCATAATTTGGTATTTTTACTGCAAAAAATGAAGTTGTTTGTGATGGAAGAGTTTTGTGTTGAGCTCGCCATAACGACTATCCTTTTTTCATTGGAAGAATGAAGTGTGCCATTGGTTTGGGTTGAAATAATATCCCAGTGTTTATATTTGAGAAAATATATAATTTTTTTTATTGGTTACAAAAAATGAATGGTTGTAGCATCAGTTTAAAAGTTGTTTTTACCCCACATTCATTTCATACAAGGTGCGACCTAGGTTTGGTCCAAAATATGTTCAAAGCTTAAAAAGAGGGATGAATCTTGGGTTTTATGTTCAGTTACTAGTGATGATTCATGGAATGATTGTCATTAAAAGTTTATTTTCAAAGATGAATGCAAAATGATGATTTATAACTTCATCCAAAGTTAGAATACTTTGTTTTGGTATTTAAACATATGGTTGTTAGTGGATTGTGATGAAAAGTTTTGGGTTTTAAACTCACCATGAGAATTTTTTTGACTACATATGTCTTGGGTTTGGGTCAAACAACATTGATAACAAATGAGTGGTAAGACTCGCTAGCTGTAGCCACCAGTAAAAAGTAAAAGCATTGTTTTTTCTCAACATTTCTTTGAAAGGATGATATAAAGTTTGACTTGGGTTATTTTAAAATACATTTAAAGTGAATTATTAAACTATTACTGGGAATTAGGCATATAGGCATACTCATGTCACTTTAAACGTATTTTAAAATAACCCAAGTCAAACTTTATATCATCCTTTCAAAGAAATGCCGAGTAAAAACAATGCT
The DNA here is from genome assembly GCA_009831015.1 of Picea engelmannii. Taxonomy (NCBI): domain Eukaryota; kingdom Viridiplantae; phylum Streptophyta; class Pinopsida; order Pinales; family Pinaceae; genus Picea; species Picea engelmannii. Next base: position 97,142 of record ML833722.1, read on the forward strand.
TTTACTTTTTACTGGTGGCTACAACTAGCGAGTCTTACCACTCATTTTATTATCAATATCGTTTGACCCAAACCCAAGACACACACACACACACACACACACACACACACACACACACACACACACACACACATATATATATTTCCTTAGGAAAAAAAACACAAATTGTATTTCAAGAAGAAAGGAAATTTACATTCTGAATAATACATGTGGCCATGTATTTTGTCTACAAGTCTTCTCATCCATAGAGGACAAAGAGAACATCCATATGATAATACATTATAGAAAGCATGTCATCTTCCCATAAAAGGAAAAATAAAAGAGTTACATATATATGGATCAATAAACATGGACTATGCTATCAACAAGATTTGGACCTCGAATTGTCGAGAGAAACGATAGGAAAAATGCTCAAAAGATGAAGAAATACCACCATGTCAATAGAGATAGTGCGCCATATGATCCATTTGAAAACATATATGATTGTAAGCATCCAAGAAAAGTAGACTATATTCAACTTCCCATAAACAAAACTGTGAGGGGCTTTGAAAGAGTTCGACCAACATTGAAAACCATCTGAACAACAAGAAATGCCTTCAAATGATAGTCAAGTTTAGAATTAATGTGCTCGAACAACTTGTTCCATCATATCTATATATGGTATGCGATAAAATTCAAAATGGATACCGTCCCTTATTTCCTCTATCTGTCACTGCCCAAAATCCAACTGTAAGCTTGCTCTAGAGAGTGCATCGACTGCCATGTTTCGTTCCTTGTATACATGTCGCACAAAATAATTTTCATAAGAGGACACAATGGTAAATGCTTTGTCAAGAATAGGAGGGAGTATGATATTGTGGCATTTCTGTGTTTTTCTGATCCAATTTATAATCATCATAGAATCCCCAAAAATCTGGAGAGAGTTTATTCCTTTTTCCCCAGCAAAGGTCAATAAGAGTTTTAGTGCCATCAATTCTGCAAAGTTGTTTCTCCGGGGCCCCAAGCCAATTTTAAGGTTGAAGGAGTGTGTGTTGGATAAATGGAGGAAAACCCCTCCTCCACTATTTTGTGAATCATTTTGGGAGGCCCCATCGAAATAGGCCCATGGCCTAGAGGAATCCACAGTTTCTTCCACTACAACTCAAACTAGTTTGTGGTCTTTCCATTGAGGGAAATGTAAGAGGATACTAAGGCCCTGAGCAATGATGATTTACAGGGTGGAATAATGATCATAAAAAATGGATGTGTTTCTAGTTAGCCATGATCCCCAAGTAATGATCATAGGGAAAGCTTTTATATTGTTGTTTGCTGGGCTTGAAACCCAATTTCTCCACGCCTCTTCAATTGTATGGCATTGCCACACACATAATTCGCCCAGGGAAATTGAGCACTTTGTCCATATTAGCTTGACAAATGGACAATGTAACAAAATATGAGAAATATTTTCCTTATCGGCCTTACATAATGTACACCACCCCGATCCTTCTATTTTTCTGAGTTTCATTCAGTCCTAGGTTGGGATTTTGTGTTTGATCAGGCACCACATGAAAATACGAGATTTTAATGGGCATTTTACTTTTCACACCCTTTTCCACCACCATGAGGGATCCTGATGAAGGAGATCAATGTTGATTTCACTATATCCCGGTTTTGGAGTGTAGATACCACGGGGAGCATGTTGCCAAAATAATTCATCCTCCCTTACTGTGATTCAAATATGTCCTATTTTGAGAGATCTTACATAATCAAACCATATCCCAAAGAAAGCCTCCCCCAATCCAATATGCTCGGTGTCCTTCCAAGCTTGTCCCCATAATGTGGCTCTGTCCATATCTGCAATATAATCTAAGTGATATAACCCCCGCTCATGCAACTATTCTATTAGGGCTCGAGGAAGGATATGGTTTCTGCCACTACCTAAACAAGGGTTAGTGCCAATTATGACTCTAGTTCCTTTTCCAACATGCCATGCTAGGCCCTTCTTTACCAGCTGGAAGGATTTGATAAGGGATTTCCATATAATTAAGCATTTTGAAGTCTCCTTTGATGGCCATCTGATCCATTCCTCTATAGAGTCTGGACTGATATATTTTTGAGAGACTAATTTTGTCCAAAGGCTATCTGTGGTGATCTGTCTCCAACTAGATTTTGCTGCAAGAGCCTTTGAGAACAAGTGTATGTTTTTTGGTCCCCAATGTCCCAATAATTTTGGAGCAGCCAAAATTTCCCATTTTACTCATGGCATGAAAGAATGATCCTTTGTGCTAGCCCATAAAAATATGAAACATATACGCCTTAATTTTTCCAATATGCCTTTGGGAATCCAAGCTAGAGACATCCAGTACACCAAAATTGCTTCTAGAACTAATTTGAAAAGAATCAGTCTTCCTACTCTAGAAATCCATTGAAAACTCCAAGCCTTTAGTCTCTTTTCCAATTTCACAATTAGCCAAAACCAATCTTCCTTCTTGTATCTATTTTGTTTTAGATGAAATCTCAAGTACTTTAGACCTTCATTAGAAGCCTTTTGATCGAAGGGGAAGTGTCCCTTATAACAACCGAGCTCCTCTTCATCAACGTGGTGGGCAGAGAGGGTGGAATTTTGTGCATTTATTTGCATCCTTGTTGCCCCACTGAAGAGATATAAGATCGATCTCAGTTTGTATGCATCTCCCCTTAGTCCAATGAAAAATACCGTAACATCATCCACAAAAAGGAGGCGGGTTATCCTTAAGACGGAAGCGATTGATATACCTTGAAACTCACCTCTGGATTTTTCTTCTCCAAATTATGGCCCTGCTGAGACCCTCCACAACCAATAGAAATAGGAGGGGGGACATGGGAAAACCTTGTCTTAAACCTCATTCTGTTGGAAAGAAAGAAGAGGCTTCACCATTGATAAGAACTACAAAAGATATTGTCGAGATGCAACTCATGATCCAATTTATGAATGGAATCTCAAAACCTAGATGAGTTAGAAGCATCCTTATATAGAGCCAACTGACTCTATCGTAGTCTTTTGATAGGTCGATCTTTATCACTGCACATTTTTCTTTCCGAGTTTTTATGTTGTGCAAAGCCTCTTGTGCCACCCCGATTTCTTCATGTATCTACCTTCCTTCCATAAAAATGAATTGCTCCGGTGACACAAATTTTGAGAGAATAACCTTTATCCTTCTATTGTTAATCTTTGATACCACCTTGTAGATGTTATTACAAAGTGAAATAGGCCTAAAATCCTCAAGATATTGGGGGTCATCCTTCTTGGGGATGAGGGCTATAAAGGTGTCATTTAATGGCACATGAATATGGCCATTTATACGTGATTCCTACACCACCTTGAGGATGTCCTTTCCGATAATATCATATATCCCTACAAAGAAATCAATGGTCCAACCATTAGGACCTGGGATCTTGTCCTTTTGGAAGCTATGGAGGAATTATTTGAGTTCATCTTCAGTGGCCTCGTCCATGAGGGCCCTGTTATATTCCTCATCTACAAAACTTGGGAAAAAAAGTGCTAAGCACACAATGGCATCAATTGAAAATCTTCCATCTTCTTTGACTAGGTTATGGAAATGCTTTGTCCCTCACTGAGCCAAACCTTCAAAGGAGGTTACGGGCCTTCCAGAGGGATCATTTAGGATTCACATAAAATTTACCATTTTACTCCCTTTTGCATAGGCCTGAAAAAATATTTTATTCTCATCCTTGCTTTGTAACCACAAGGCTCGAATTTTTAATCTCTAGTATTTTTCCTTTGTTTCCAAAAGTTGTCTTCTCTTATTTTCTAGGGATATCAATGATTCTTTTGTTTCGAGGGAAGCATAACCCCCTCCATCTGAATCATAGATAGATTGTAAGGATTCTTGTACTTTGATTAGTTCCTATTCGTCCTTCTACCTTTTTTCACGATCCCACTCTACTGTGGCCTTTTTTAGTTTTTTTAATTTTTGGCAAACTGGACTGCAACTCGTTCATTTTGATTGATGGGGATCTAGTTCTCCTTGACTAGGGAGATAAAATCTTCCTCCTTTAGCCAATCTGAATTAAATTTGAAAGGCTTGGATGGTTTATGAGATCTTCCATCAA
>ML833723.1:8389-28157 GCA_009831015.1 Picea engelmannii
AGGCCGTGAGGAAATTCCATCTGGGATATAGACGTAGAAGGAAAGAATCCGAGCAGCAAAGCATCGGTGGTTGTCGTGAGTAAGAGAGATTCGTGGGGTGGGGTGAAGAGCAGACTAGAAGGGAATGCAGGTGCCAAGAGGTTCGATGAAAATCATGGACAATGGCGGAGGTGAAAAGTAGGCTTCCAATCGATGAAGGACCACAGGGAACAAGGTACAGTAAATTAAACCTTATTTAACCTTAAACCCTAATATGATGGCTATGCATTGAAGATGCTGGCATATTTTTAGTCGTCCTCCAAAATCAATGGGTCAGATTTATTGTTCATAACTTTCTTGCATTTATCAAGGCATCCGTTAACATGTTTATTTTTTAACATTTACCTAATCACATTAAAAAATTACTGTAAAGATATGTAATTTCCACATTTAAATGATTAAATATGCAATCAAAAGTTTCATATTACCACACACAAATTACAGCCACAAGTTAGCGACTATGCTAGTTATAATCAAAACTAAAATGAACCCTTTCTTCTTTTTTTTGGGGGGGGGGGGGCGGGGCTACATGAATAAAAATATATATATAATCAAACTAAAATGGACCCCTTCCTTTTTTGGGGGGCTACAGGATTAAAATATAAATATAATAAACTAAAATGGACCCCTTCTTTTTTTCAGGCTATAAAAATATAAATATAATCAAACTAAAATGGACCCCTTCATTTTTCGAGCTAGAGGAATAAAAATATATTTAATATAAATATAATCAAACTAAAATGGACCCCCTTTTTCCGCGCTTCAGGAAATAAATAAAAAAAAAAACAGGTATTAAAAATCTATACGTAAATAAAACTATTCGGGGCGAAGCCTGATATCGTTCAGAAAATAAAATATCAGTAGCGGAAACTCTTCTGGGAAATTTTTTGTGCAAAATATATAATAAACTGCAGATAGATAAAACTCTCTTGGGCAAATCATGAGGCAGTACAAATAAAAGAAATCAGAGTGAGGATTGCTCATCAATGAAGCGCACGAGGTCATGGTATTGGTTTTACTGGTTAACCGGAAGTCTTGCGACAGAATTACCGTTATATTTCATGCAATGAAGGTGTCATTAAAGTGCACCCGTGGAAACAGTCATGCGAACCCATACATAATAGAATCTTATTAAACAATAATTTTCTGGAACTCAGTGTCATGGCAAGGGACTATAAGAACGTTAGTCCCGTGAGACAGCTCAGATGGTAAGACAAGTGTACCTTTCTCCAAGTGTTGGGAGGAGGTCTTGTGATCAAACCTTGCTGAGTCTCCGGGATGAATATTGTAATGCTGCTATGTAAAAACATTGTATACTGTTGTATATAATCGAGAAACTTTCCCGTGGAAAAAAAGGGACTATAAGAACGATCTACAACTAGATCCCAGGATTACACCCTTAACACAACCCGAGTACACATACAAAAACAAGCGAATGTTGAACTAAATATCATGTTGTGTTTAAGTCAAGGCTAAGGGTGAGGTCCTATAAAAGAAGGATAATCGTGGGGTGCGCCATGGCCTTAGGGTTAGCAGTCCTCGCGTGGTGGCACTTTATACCAGAACAGATAGTCACACAACCATTAGCGTGCTTAAGTCCGCGATATGTAGATCTGGTGAATCAAACCTTTGTCGTGTCGAAAAGGTATGTGAGTTGCACAACTCAGGCTTTGTCTGTATGTGTGATGATAAAGCCGTTCACACCCAAGTGGCAGATCTCTTTCAAAAGGAAGATAAATTTGACCCACTAGCAATAGAGCAAGGAAAGATTAATAAAAAGGCACTCGCAGTCATGGCGGGGGCCGTAATGATGAGTTTGCTACTAAATCAAAACGCATTTAGTGCAGGAAGTTTGGTACTAAGAACATACGGTACTAAGTAAGAAATACTTCCTTAGTCCTGTCATGCCTTAGGTTCACGAACTAGAGGTAAGTCACATAGCTTTTCCGATACCCGATACTCAATATGATAACACCTATCTCCACCAGCACGAGGTCCGGTTGAAAGCCTGCCATATTTATTTATGTGGTTTCAAGCCCGCCTCCTAGTAGACCTAGTCGAATGACTAACACCTCTTAATCATTAGCAGTATGAAGAGAACGCAGCGTGAAGACCCGGACGGGTGTACCTCTCATTAGGTATGTCTAGGGAGTTGCTTGCATTTTCAGGGCAGCCCCACATTGTACTTTTCATGTTTGTTTTGTGGACGGGATGCACTTTGGACAAGCAGCTTGGTAGACTTTGAATAGCAACAGATTATTACAGCGAGAGTGGAGCCAGAGTGAATTGGGGTCGGACTCAATTACAGGTAAACAGATGGGTGTTGCTTCCTTTGATGCCGGTGAAACCAAAGTATAATTTCAATCTCAATATAGTGACAGTCTTACCTAAATTATTGCAACCGTTGACGACGAATCCAAAGTGGTTGTCCCATGCTTGCACTCCGTCCAGCTCCTGCTCGCTAACCATTGAGACCTCACCGGTACTTCCCAGCCAATGCTAGGGGTACTCTTCTTCCCCATGAGCCGCAAAGGGGCCACGCACACAAACCAGAGGAAGCCAGCTCTCAGTTCGCCTCGCAAGGTCGAACTACCACTATTTAATCAAGCTGGGCATCCCAACTCCCACAAGGAAAATCAGTCAAGAAAAATATCGGCAGTGTAACCTTACGCCTACCAGTCGTGATTGATACTCCTCCTCTGTCATCCTTTTTATAGAGTTTCCTTAGTGATTAGTTTCCCAAACCCTCATTATATTCTTTTTATTAAATTTAATTAGGATAAACCTCCCCCTTACACATGTCACTCGATCCCTTAGTTGCACCAGAAATTAATTAATTCAATTTTGCTTATTTCCCTCACCCACCTAAAAGCGTTCCTAAGACGTTCATCGGTGTCTCTTTATTCTCTTACATTTCTTAAATGAATGATGTCTTACTTAAATCCTAGTTGATTTCACAATTAGAAAGTTCCAAGGGCTAGATTTCCTACTAAGTTAGACATTCTCATTTTTCTTTAAGTTTCGTCTTTTCTTTAAGTTCCCCTTTTTATCTAAGTTCATAATTAGCAGGTTTAGACATAAACAACAATTTGCCCTTTTAATAATTTAATCCTTCATTAAAATTTCACTTTAATTATTAATGTTTGAATTTTCCTTACCCCCTTCTTGTTACATGTCCATTTAGTTTTTTTTTGGTTCAAAGTTCTATTTAGACCTAGGTTTTAAATTCACTAGGCTTGGTGACAGTTTTTAAGGGAAAAAATATTAGTTATTAAACTTTACTCATACCATCATTGATTTTAAGGTCGACCAAGTCCTAAGGAGGCATAGTTTTCTAGGTACTAGGTTTATTAACTTGCCAGAGTTAAAATCACAACGTGCCCTTCAAGACGCACTACATTTTCCAAGGGTGTCACTCGCTTGCATTACTTTTTTATTTGCACGACGTGCCCTTCAAGACGCACTACGTGCTCCAAGGGTGCCACTCGCCTTTTGACTGATTTTGGTAGACGTCAAACCCCTGGAGTCAATACTTCGTCAGGTGACCTTGTGGGAGACTAAGGGCCTCTAAGTAATAAGGACCATGCCTTATTGCGCGCCCCTTAGAATCATCGTGAGTGACTGTCACAGTCTGCCCTCACGACATTGTGGATCTCTCGAACTAGGTAATCGTTAACCTATAGTTCAAGCCACGGCAGGAGTGCTAGTAGGTTGTGACAGGGCTGCTACCACACCTCTCCCTCAATATATCTGGTTGTCCTGCGTGACCCCTTTACTCCTAATGTGAGTCTGGTTAGCAAATTATCATCATCCTGCATCCATCAACGAAATGTTTCATCGATAACAATCAATATCATAATATCTAGTCATATGTCACATGTGTAATATCGAAATATTCAAACCATAACCTTCCACTCCGTGACTCGATCCGGAGTCCAAGGAGATCCATCGATTCCATCGGCATCCTCAAACGTCTAGAGTCCTGCACACTCAGGAAAATCAATCAATAGCACATGTCGATATAAATATCATCAAATAACATATCATCAAATCCACGAACATCATCATGCTCCATAATCGAATCAGTCAATCATATAGTGAACCGGATCACTTGCACACAAGTGTCCACAAGAATAAGTTGTATCGGGTGCGTGCAAGAGCGGGATGTTACAATATACCGGTATATATACCAAGTATATATTATCAAGTATATATACAGGTATATATATCAAGTATATATACAGGTATATATACCAAGTATATATACCGACACATATATCTAGTATATGTCAATATAAATATTGGTATATATACTTAGTATATATATCGTTATATATAGTTGTATATATACCGTCATATATACCTAGTATATATACTATATTAAGTAGTCATATGATAATTGACATGAAGCATGAATATATATACCAAGTATATATATTGGTATATATACCTAGTATATATATTGGTATATATACCTAGTATATACTTAATATAGTATATATACTTGGTATATATGTTGATATATATACCTATATCTATATCGATATATACTAGGTATATGTGTTGGTATATATACTAGGTATATATGTCATTATGTATACCAGTATATATATATATATATATGTTATTATATATACAAGGTATATATACTAAGTATATGTCGATATATATACCTACTATATATACCTATATTATATATATACTAGGTATGTATGCCGATATATATACTAAGTAAATATACATATTCATTATACTATATTAAGTATATATTACTTATTAGATTATTATTATTATTATTATTATGAACTATATATAGTAGGTATATTTACTTAGTATATATACCGACATATATACCAGTATATATACTTGACACTCAAAAGAGGGGACAAGAATAGAAGAAATTGTGTAGAAGAGACTAAGATCTGAATATATCAACATTTTTATCTACATAAGGGATTTTAAAATTTAAGGTTTAAAGTTTTTTTTTTATATTCTAAATCTATTTAGAGTATAGTTGAGTCCACCATTTAATATAATGACTCCATTTGGATTCATACAGAAGATAAACAATGGTTGATATTTGTGACAGTTTTAACTAATTTCTTTGGGATATTAGAGAATATTTTAGGCATATACCTAAATATTAGGTATATTAGGTATATGCCTACAAAAGGCTTATATAAATCACAGATATTAGCTCAAATGCAGATCCAAAGTGATATCTTGAAATCATATTATTATTCACAATCTTCATCATTCTATGTCAGTAATTTATTGTATTCTTATTTGAAATATGTAACTAATTTGTTGAAATGTCACCACAACTTCATAATTGTGTCTTACACTTCTCATATGTCTTATCCACTCAAAAGTTATGGCCATATGCTTAATTGAGGGGTACAAACAGATTTATTACATAATTAAAAATGATTTCAAACATATGTAATGCAAGTGATGACAAGATTACGAAGAAAAAATGATATATTTGTATGCATTAACATATTTGTTTTAATAATTTGAACATGAATGTAAACATTATTCGTTGTATTTGCATGAAGTTATATGTAATTATAATTGTTTATGTACTTAATCAAGAAGAAACAACATATATATCTTCATGCAGTAAATCCTCAAGTAATGTTGAATGCCTATGTGTGTAGTATTGCATTTCTCTAATGTGCATTCTTTTACCCACTTATCAGTGTAATGATTTGGTAGTCCATTTGGTAATGTTTTTCCTAGTTTGTTATTTAAAATCTCTAGATCTCTTCCACTCTTATTTTCTTTGTTTCTCATAGAATTCCGCCCAATTTCTTCCACTCTTTATTTTCTTTGTTTCTCATAGAATTCCACCCAATTTCTTGTTGCATCTAAATTACATAAAATGAATTTCTATCTCATTGAAATCTATACATAAACAAATTAAATAATTATAAGCATATTGTATCATAAAGTAACAAGTGTACTCCATCTATAAAATATTGTGATGATTAAGATTAATTATATTGTTTTTTATAAGTAGGAAATTTATACAATCATTTATGATTACATGTTAATATGTGACACCCACCATTTGTCTCTAACACTTCTCTTTCTCTTTTGTTTTTTGATTTTCCATATGAGTAGTGCATTAACATGAACTTAATTCGTATACATGTTTACAATGTAGAAAAACTCTATATGATGAATGATCATTTATAAAGGGATCCAATTTAAAATAATTATACAATTATAAAGTTTACAAAATATAAATCTATGAATATAATTTATACTAATTATAAATTTGTATTAATGAAATTTAATTATAAATTATATGTAATGAATTAACATAGTATAATTATTTTGAGTTCATAAATATAATTCAAAATTGATATTATAATTTATTTATTATAAAGTAATATCTAAATCATTTGAACATTGTAATTAATAATAGTGTTAGTATTTTTTTCAAGAATTATGTCACGAGAAATTTAATTTTATAGAAAAAAAAATAGAAATCAAAACATGGAAAATGAATAACAAAGTTGTTTATTCTTTAGCAATTGTATTTTGTTAGTAAACTGCCTTCAAAACCACTTGAGGTAACCCTTGGGGCTAGTAGAGTATTTATTATTGTTGTTACATAAATTTTATTATTTTTAATATGTATATGATTTTTATTATTCCTAGTATATATTTATTCAATGACTTTATCAAGTGTATCTTATTAATATGTATATGAATTTTATTATTTTTATATGTATATAAATTTTATTTTATATATATATGTGTGTGTCTAGAAGATTGTTTCAAAAAAAAATTAATTTGAATAACCTTATATATTTTAATAAGAAAGAAGAAAAATAACCTTATTTATTTTAATAAGAATGAATAAGAAATGTGAAAATGAGCATAAATAAAGGCTAAAGACTATTAATTTTCATTTGTGTTTCAAGGGTCCCTCATGATGGGTGGAGTGTTCACCCTAAACGTTCAAACTTTAGACACGCTTATAATTCCAAAAATGACATAACAAATATTACTTTTCATTTAAATTCCACATAAAAAAAATAATCAAAACTAAACTAAAATGAGAGAAATAAGCAATATTTGAATATGATCTTAAAAAAAAAAAAAATCATAGATTTAAACACAAAAAACAAAGAACTTTAACATATTTCATTTAGGATAAATAATGATAAAATGTTGAAATAATCTCACATAAAACAATCCAAAAATATTGACTCATATTTATTTTTTTAAATTGAAAAGCAAATTGGGTAAAAATAGAATAATTAATCATAAACACATAGTTTAAAGATCTAAACTAGTTATAAAACAATACAATTTAAAATTCCATTGTAAACAATCCTTTAATATTAATGATGTTACTTTTTACATTCCTTATTTCCATGAATAGCAACTATTCTAATAGGCTTTCGCCTAGCAATGTGGTTGGATTGCATATGGCTCAACCAAGCTACTCTATTCCTAAATCCAACTTGACTTAGATTTTTAGGAATAAGCTTAGTGTGTTTTATCATGGATCTTTCTTATTGTTTTCTAGTTTCCTTTTCCGCATTTACCTATACAATATAAAAATAATATTTTAGTATTTAAGCAATAAATTTGTAATATTCAAGAATTTAGTTGTATCAACACTACAAAATTGGAATAAAATGTTTAAAACATATAAAATATATATACTCACAGTTTTAGAAATAGGCATAAGTCATGTCAACACTACAAATATATAAGTCCTAACAACACTATAATGCTTAAAACATAACAAATTTGATATAAAATATGGTATAAAATTACTATTTTACTTACTTTATTGAAATTAGCATTCTCCATAGTGGAAGATGAACTTTCCTTAGAACCACTTAACTCATTGAACATTTTTTTTTTAATTTCAATCATTTTCAATGTATCTTCCCATCTTTTTGTTTCATTTGATTTATATACATCTAAGTGACGAGAAATTCTCTCTAGGGCCTCAATACTTAACTCATGTTCATGACTCACATTCTATTAAGAAAAACATATATGGAAAAAGTTAACACAAAAACTTATTTATAAAATTGGATAAAATGAAAGCAAAATATGAAACTTTAATATGCACATACCTCTTTATATATCTCTTGTTCTAGTAAACTTTTTTTTAAGTTTTTTAGAGCTATTTTCATGTGAACTTCAAGGCTAAAGATTCTTAATTCATTCTTCTTTTGAATTGTCTTAGGATCTTTTTTTGGCCAATGGGACCCTTTTGACGTGGTGGAATTGGACCAAGTTGATGGATTTTTTGACAGTGTTTATTTAATGCATCAATTGTAGTAATTGCATACTTATTTTTGCAATTACCAATCATGCAATGATGAAGAGAATGTTTAACTATTTTGAAACTCAATTCTTCCACCTGAGTCTCCATAAAAAAAACTGTTAAGAAAAATGAAAAATGTAAAATAAAAATATTTAATATCATAAACTAGTCTACCAATAAAATAAAAATATAAATAAAATTCATTATCACATAAAAACTCATAATATATTTAATTAAATACTTACTTTTCTTTTTTTCAAACTAAAAACTTACTTTCCTAACTTCACAAAAAGACCTATAATCCCTTCAATTTTTTTTGCAACCATCTAAAATAAGTCATCTCCACCATTAAAGTACAACAAAATGTGTTACACACTAAAGTTGCCATACATATTTTGATCAAATCAAGTAATGGCAAAAGATGAGATGAAATAAGGCATTAAATACCCCAATCATGCATATCCATATCCAATCTTGTGGAGCAAGATCAAAGGAGAAGATGAGTGTGGAAAGTCTATTAAAGATGAGTGTGGAAAGTATGTGCATAACTCTCATGGGAAAATTCTACTCAAAATAAAGGTTATTCAATATGAACATTATTATTCTTCAACATCCAAAAGATTAAGACATTACAAAATCTAACAGTATAATGTATACTTTTAATCATGACGTGTTAGGCCCACCTCACTCCTTTTCCAAGTGTTTTATTTTCAATTGAATAATTGTTGGGATGAGGACAAGCTAGGTACAAGAGTTTTTTGAGTGAGTTTTTTGAAAAAAAAATTCAACATTGAATGTTGCGTATTTTGCTTCAATATCAATTCAATCTAAATTTCAAATTTGATCTAGTACTTGGATCTATCGTTTAGAAACGAGAGTTTGGGTCTAGGTTTATTTCTCATAATAACTTAAACTAAGTTTTCCAAAAGTAAAAGTAATAAATAATAAGGGAAAGTTTGTTTGTAGTTGGAGTCGAATGCTTTCAATCTTGGCCACTTCATCTCTTTCATGCATTTGTATTTCAAATTTTTATAAAAAAAAATTATCACTGAATAAGTTCACAATCTTTCACCCTTATTTTCAAGTAGCAATCATAATTATTAAAATTCAATCTTATAAATATTTAACTTTAAGCAGTCCCCGAGGTGTAGGACAGTAGGACAGTGTGTTGTTAAGCCACTCTGTGATGTTAAAGTCACCGGTTCGAAACCTGCCGGGACAAAAAATCCAACCATGTTACGTTAATCGCGTAGCCAACAGGTCCCGCACAAATTAACAAACAAAAAAAAAAAATATTTAACTTTAAGCTTAAATTCTAAATTTTTATTCTTAATTCTTAATCTTTAAAATTATATTTTTAACTTTCCAAGTTTTAATTTTGATTCATTAACTCTGCACCTCTCAATCATGAACTTTTAAACTTGTTTTGTTGCTCTCAATTAACTTTGATTTGGTTGACACAAAATTCCTAAAGATTAATTTAATTTGAGCATTTCTAGAAATAACTCTTTCCATTTTAAGAGGTACTTTTGCATAAGAAACTATGTTACTTGTCCATTTGATTTGCTAGACATTGATTTAATTTGAAGCTTTCTGGTTAAAACTCTTTTTGGCATGTATAAATGCATTCATTTGTGTGAGAAATTATGTTACTCATCAAAACAAATGCAAGAAACTATGTTAGTCATAAAACAATTTTTGATAAAATGAAGAAGTGTCTTTAGTCAAATTTGTTTTAGATTTTGGTTATGCTTTTTGAGAAGTACTTATGAATAATGAGTTAGAGTGTCAATTTTTATGAAACATCAAACAAAAAAATTTATTTTTGGTTTAAAACTCTTTAGGCTTTAGAAAATTTCAATATGTTTTCTAAAATTTCTTTGGAAATACACACCTATGGTTGATGATTCTGGATGTAAAAAATAGTTACACTTATGGTTGATGATTTTGGATGTAAAAAATAGTTACACCTATGGTTGATGATTATGGTGTTAATTTGTATGTAAAAAATAGTTATTTCCAGCCTACTCTTTTGGCTTTGGAAATATAAATGCATCATTCTGTCAACAAAACTATATTATTCATTAAAAAAAAATTGAGGTTTTGAAATTAAAAACACAGATTTTCATTATGCTCCTAACAGAAAGTTCCCATGAATGATCTACTAACACATGAAATCTATTTATGATGAAATCAATCTTTCATGAATAAATGATGATCAAGGCCATAATCATTTAATTTCAATACTAGGGTCATGTTTATCCATTCTCTATTATCTAAAATTTATAATTTTGATCACATATAAAAATCCTACATTTAAGGTTATAGTTTTTCTTAATGAGAAAAATAGAGGTTATTTAAATTGGAAAAACATGGTCTTATTTTTAAAAATAAAAAAATAGTCAACTTAATTTTATAAAATACTTAAAATTTAAGAAATATAAAAAAATGTACAATATTAATGTATTTTTTATTTTTTAATAATAATAATCTTTTTTTAAGGTTAAATGCAAAGCTAGAGATCAAATTGGACTGTGAGAACTCTTATTTGTCGAACAAGAAACTTCTTAGAACAACTATACGACCACTAAAATTTAGAGAGATAATAATATTTGAATTTCTTTTTATAATTGAAATCCATAAAACTTAAAAAATACAAAAATATATATAATTTTTAAGAGTGAATAAATTTAATAAATCTTCTTTTCTTTTATTCTATAAAATTAAATATTAATTAAATTTATATCAAATATTATAATAAATCTAAAAATATTATGAATTAATTATAAATTTTCTTTATAAAATTAAATATATACAAGTATTCATCTTTAATTTATATAAATATCTATTTAACTTTTCTTAAAAAAAATTAAATACAAATACAACAAACACAATAATTTAAGTTTTACTATTGTTTATTTATACAATTTATATAAGAATGTTTTTGAACAAGTCAAGAATCATTCCTTAATAGTTTTTGAAAAACTAAGCATCCTTTAAATACAAATACAACAAACACAATAATTTAAGTTTTACTATTGTTTATTTATACAATTTATATAAGAATGTTTTTGAACAAGTCAAGAATCATTCCTTAATAGTTTTTGAAAAACTAAGAATCCTTGGTTAGTCGGGCTATCCAAATGTAAAAGTAGGATGATTTTTTTAATAAAAATAATAATAATAATAATTAAATAAAATTGTATTTTGCTTAATTTAAATTTTTTTAATTTAAAATATAAATAACTACAAAACATTACATAAATACTACATTATATTTAATTATGTTTCATATTATTTTATATAAAGAATATTTCATTAAATTTATTAAATAAATTAATAAATTTTAAAATTATTAATATAAATTTTTTTTCAAATTATTTTATATAATAAATTTATAATTTATATAAAAATATATATATTTTATAAAATAAAAAAAAAATCACTAAATTACTTTTAATAGGAAAATAAGTATAGTAAGCAATCCTTTTATGAAGACTAAAAGTACCTAAATTATTTGATATAAATTTAATTAATGTTTAAGCTTATAATATTTAAATTTTTTATGTGGATCTAGATTGGAGTGGAGGATTGCTCCACATAAGCCATTAGATCAAGAAATGAGATCTAGGGTCGAAGAAATTTCGCACTGATAACATGCGTTGGTGTTAAATGAAAGATTGTGACCCAAAATGATAAACATACAAGACCCCTTTGGTCATCAATCTATCAAATATTGTTTTATATATATATATATATATATATATATATATATATATATATATATATATTAAAACTTCTTATTGGGCTCCGCGCACCCGGTTGTCATTAACAACCTTTGCCAATGCAGTATTGAAAAATCATAATAACTGAGAAAAACCTGGTTATAATTATTTTATGTTTTTCATTAACAGTAGGGTGAGTTCACTTCAAGTGGAGCGCATAAAGATACCTTATATAACAGTGACATAGTGACAGAGAGTAAGTTGTAGCTCGGAATTACGCAATAAGGAGCTTAAGTAAGTCGGATAGTAGGGTTCTCCCACACATTCATTCGGAGGACAGGAAGCAACTTCGTTAGAGCTCGTTCAAGAGCCAGTTCCGGATCAAGTTGCAAGGAGGTTGCAACGCAACCCCCTTATAAGAAGTCTAAAAGGGTTGGATATATAGCATTAAGAAAATCGGTCTCAAATTTAAAGGGAGGTGAATTATTTTTTTCTACATGGAAAATATTGCAATGTTTTCAACATTTCTCAATTTAATAAACAATATATAAAATCTGAAGTCAACCCTATAGGTAAAAAACAGCATTAATGCTTCAAATTTTGGGAGAGAATAAAAAAGTTTACCGGATTTCGCGTTGATAGAGCTCATGGTTGCTTAGGTGGGAGATCGAGCTTGGCTACTGCTTTTGGATGAGATCTCTTGGTTGCTTAGGTGGGAGATCGAGGCAAATTTCCCCTTGATAGAGCTCGAATAATTATTCCTTGAGTCCATTTTCTCCTGGTAAATGCTCTGGTTATTCTTCTGTTGATAAGAATTCATCTCCTGAATTAATTACCAACCATTGTTTTGCTTGTATGAGAAAATGGTTGGTAAAAGGAATTAAAGAAATTATACAAAACAAGGATAGTGCATGTACTTCCAGAATCCAATTGGATACAGGGTAATTAAGGTGGTCATCTGGACCAGTCTCACTCTCGGCGGCCTAAATTTGTTGAGGCCAACGACAAATCGAGAAGCACGCCACCCACATTTAAAGATATGCACAAGGGGCCACCTGATTTAGCAATATTATATGTCAGTGGCTTTTACTTTATGATCTAGGCTATCCTTGTCACATGTCTAAGCAACGTGGGGTTATCCCTCGGGATCTTACGAGGGTAATTAAGGTGGCCAGATCTTTTGCGGGTAATTAAGGTGGCATCCTCAGCGAATGTTGTCAAAGCAGTCTGATATCAATACGGGGATCGTCGGAAAATGCTCAGTCGGAAGTCAGATGGATGGAAGGAAGGAAGGAAGGAAGGAAGGAAGAAGGAAGGAAGGCAATGTGATAATCATCCAACATGAAAACCTGCATCAAGTGATCTACGTACTTTTAATTTACTTGGGAAATCATGCACTAAGATAATCATTGACTTAGTGCATGGTGCATAATGTTTGCCATAAAACCAACTTTGATATCAAGTTTAGTTTAATGAAAGTTCCAAATTTTATGATATGTCCTTTTGAGAGTAATTATAGCACAATTGAGGAATGTTTACTTTATCGTTGATTATGAGGTCAAACCATTTATTTTGTATTTGAAGAAAGAAACAAAGAGTTGTAGAGACACCATTGAAAACACTACGATGGTGAACTCGATGAGAAACTTAAGAGTCACACCGTCCTACACATCAAACCAGTCTTTACCTACTTCAAATCAAGTAAGTCATTTACTGTCATTCATTTAGTGCAAATTAGCGAGTTTTAGTGTTTCTCAAAAAATGGATCATGGGAAGAAAGTATCAGCCCTTACAAATCCTCTAGCTTTTATAGACCTTTTGATTTAGTGGATACCCTTTGTGATGTCTTCAACTTTGCAATTAAAACTGAAATGCCTTGTCCACTGAGACATACTGAATGGTAAAACTAGGGATCTTAAAGACCATATCATGTTTATAGCCTAGCCAACGTCACACTTCTGATTGTTTATCATTTCCCTGAATTAATTGTCTATTATGCCAAATGTTATGATTCAATTGGAAGAGTCATCTTATCTTAAGATTGGGGTCAAGTTATTTTTCTTGTATTTTCCCATGCCATTTTTCCATTAAACAAATGCATATTCCCCCAAAGGGAGAAGACTTCATCAATACCAACATCCTAGCTCATAAATTTAATGACATATCAATTTATGTTAAAAAGTTGTTATTATGTGAGTACTTAAAAAAGGGAAAGGAAGTTACAAAACCTAACTTTCCTCTTCAAATTAGGTTGTTTCTTAAAAATTTAATTTTAAAATTTTTTAAAGAAATCATATTTATGCTTTCATTAATATTTGAGATATGATGACGATGAATAATTAAATGCTTGTATTCTAGTTATGATGGAAAACATTTTCCCTACAAAGTTACCTTCAGCTGCATATTGTTACATTGAATGCCATGTTGAAGGTATTCATGACCAATACTACTTAGTATATATGATCCTATATCATATATACCTTAGTAAATCTGCAATTAAATAAGACCTTCAAAGACCAATACTACTTAGTATATATGATCCTATATCATCTAGTTGGTAATTTTGAAGTTATTAAGTTGAATAAATATAATGATCAAGGAAATGTCAACTCAATGATTGAATGGACCTGTTTGTAAGGTCTCATGCTAAGAATGAAAGAATCTTCTATATAATGTGAAATAGTATATATCCTTGTTTGTTCTCACCCATATGATCTCATCACTATATCATTTTGTAACATCCATTCTATGTTCTTAACTGTTTCCTCCTCCTTACTTGGATCCGTTTCCTCCTCCTCACTTCGATCAAGCAATGGTATAGTGGGAACAATGAATTTGAGGACTTTTATCTTATAAAATCCCTATCCAATTGGGTTATTGTGTAGCATTGGTTTTGGATCCTCACTCTCAAACTCAACCTTGGTAACATGACAACTTTTTGAAACATAGTAATTATGGATCTTCACCCTTGCATTATTGTGAAATGAATAATTTAATACAAACTAGATATAATATCATTAAAGTATTGATGAAATATTAAAACATAAAATGAATTAATTTTGACAACACCTATTTCAAATGTTGTTCAATGTTTAATGCTTGATTATCTAAGGAAGAAAATGACTCATGTAGATATGTAGTATCTACTAGATTCCACTTTTAAACGTCAAAGGAACATTAACCCTTAATCATAACCAACAAAAACTATAAAATGTAAGAGATCATTCAACATGGTTTACATTAAATGAAATAGATTTGTGGGAAATGAATTTTAGACTACAAGTATTCAAAACACATTATGTGAGATGCCTCCTTATGCAATGAATGCCTAAATGAGATGTTGCCACAAATTATTTGAAAGCATGCCTAAATGAAATTTTGTCTCATGGAATGCAATCTTTGTTCGTTATTCCTAGAATGGCCATCCCCACAATGCATTGACATTGAGTCAATGAATTAGCTCCAAGCATTAACATTTTTCACTTTGTTGGTTCCATTCATTTTCTAACATATGGTCCACTTGAATTACACAAGTTTCAAAGACATAAGATCGGGTAGATGTTTAAGAGATCGTGGAAGAATAACCACCCCTCAAACCTAACACCTAAACCACTGCTTAGGGGATGTTCTTTGAAGTAATTCAAACACAACACAGGAAAAAATAAGAAGTAAACCCTAAAGGGCATAAGAGGAAAACCAAATACTCATCTAATCATTGATGTGTTCTACACCAAGTGTCTTCCATATGACATGAAACTAGATTTATGAGTGCATTATTTTGGCCTTCATGGTTAAAAAAGGTACTAATAGAAGGCCCTACTGTATTATACATAAATGTAAGGCCTTCCAATTCTAGGGCCTCAAAATAAATAATTATCTCCTAATATCCTACTGAAATGACTACAACTTAGTTTAGAATTTTTTTTTCATGCAATAAATAAACTGGTAAATAGATGATAAATAGACAGTGTGATAAATTAGACAGCATAATAACAACATCATAATAATCACAGACCAACTAGTAAAATACCTACCTCCACCTGCAAGTTGGTTGATTCAGCCCTTGGTTCAGTTATTCTTGTGCTTGCCCAAACTACCCAACTGAATATTGACCTCCCAGCCAACTAGGAACAGCCTCTTTGGCTCCCTAGCTCCAGGAATCCTTGCAATTTCCTAGCCCCCGAGCCCAAAGTTCCCAGCAATAGCAGTGCCCTGTGAGAGTTCCTAAAACAATATGTTCTCCCAATTTTCCTCCTCCTCTTCCACCTCTTGCAGAATTTTCCAAAAAAAATGAGACCCCCTCTCCAAGGCCCCTGCCCTTTTCCTTATCCTCCCCTCTCATTCAATTCACAAACTACCTTATCCCCCTCATTAATTCCCCAACAGCCTTATCCCTTCATTAATTACTTCACCTCCCTTTTAATAATAAAATAATAAAAGACTTATTGAATCTATTTTAATAATTAATTAAATTTAAATTAACAACTATGAAAATTAAATAATCAAATTGGATTGTTACATACACCCACCCTTCAAGAAACTTTGTCCCGAAGTTAGATTAATTTATAATACAAGGGTAATGACACATGATTCGTACATCCACATCAAATAAACAACATCGTCAATTTAAAACACTTATACATACTAGTGTACATGTGTAGGGCATGCATGTGTAGGTAGCACATACAAGACTCGCACATGTACTAATGAAAATAATTATCACACCTAAAGTAATTCTTGTATGCGTCCAATCCAATCAACAAGACCATTCATTTCATAAAAGATAATAGACCATTTAAAATGTTCGTGAAATCCCTCAATTATAGTAATTTAGCACAAACAACATTCACTTAGATAATTGTAGTTCAGTTAAGTAAATATAAACATACATATATACATTTTTTTTTTCAAAATGAGGAAATCAAGAAATTCGACCATAATGTGAAATCCCCACACACTCTCAACTACTTCTAGTCATCCTTCCTCCCTAAAATACTTCCATACTCCATCCCTATCCTTCCTCTGTTGAACTATCTAGCAGCATCAACTATATTGACCTAACTCCAGATAGAACTTCATAGATTCTTGTGGAATAGATGAGGATATCATCCAGAAAGCCTTGTACAAAGTGGTCTAAGTACTTTCAGAATACACCATTCATGAGGCTCATGAATACTGTTGGCGCATTTGTTAAACCAAAAGGTACTACAACGAACTCGTAATGCCCAAACCGAGTTTGAAAGGTGGTTTTAGGAATATCTCCTTCCTTAATTCTTAACTGGTCATACCCTGATCGCAAATCAATTTTTGATAAAATTGTTTCTCCTTTCATCTGATCAAAGAGGTCATCTATCTATGGCATTGGGTACCTGTTTTTCATTTTAGCATGGTTCAAGTCCCTGTAATATATACACAGTCATAAGGAACCATCCTTCTTCTTGAAAAAAATTACTGGTGCACCCCAAGGTGAGACACTAGGCCTTATTAGTCCCAAGTCAAGTAGTTCCTTAAACTGCATCTGCAACTCGCAAAGTTTTGGTGATGTCATCCTATACGGAGTCTTGGAAATTGGCTCCATGCCAGGTTTTATCTCAATGGTAAAATCAAGTTCCCTCTCAGGAGGTAACCCTGGCAAATATTTTGGAAAAACATCCTTAAACTCCGACAATACTGGATACTGGTCCAAGGAGGATCCCTTCCCTTCATTGACTACTTCCACTACATACAATCGACAACCTTTCCTTATGCAACATTTAACCTTCATGTTCGAGATAAAGCATAGAGACACCTTCCTTTGTACACCATGGATCTCTATTGACCTTCCTTCATCGTCAACACAAAGCACCCTTTTCACGAAACAATATACCATAGCTCGATGGGATTCTAACCAGTACATTCAAATTATTAGGTCCTACATCCCTAGAGCAGTGGTGTACACCTTAAATCTACTAGTACACACTCACAAGTCTACTAGACAATTATCAACGCTAGGTCCTAGCACTTGTTTTTCCCCCGAATCCATCTCGACTTGTTTAAATGCATCATGCTCGTAGGTTGCCAACCCATACTTTTCTAATGCACAAGGTGAAATGAAATTATCTGTAGCACCAGAATCAAATAAAATTTTAACATTGACATGATTTAGTGTACCTAACGACTCTACCACCGTGGATTGATGTTCTGCCTAGCGATTATTAACCGTTGCATAAATCTAGTGGCTACTGCTCGCTCTTCCCATCGGGGCCTTTCCTTCTCTATACACAAATCTTGATTGTGACTATGGACAGTCACGCTGGTAATGGGTTCCTCCACACCCCCAACAAGTAACATGAGATGGAACCTGCACACTTCCTTGTGACGGTCTCTGAAATGAGTTTATTCCCCTAGAACCCCTACCCCTACTTGTTTCTCCCTAAGAAGGTCGTGGACCTGCCTGCGTCGTTGGCGATGAGTGGGATGTTGCACTCACTGCCATTGAAATACTTGTTGTAACTACTCTAGGAGAGACTCTATTTCCATAAGGAGGTGTCCTAGAGCTTCCTCCCCTCGATAAAGTCCTAGGGGCCTTCCCCACAAATCTAGGATGTTGTGGAATGGTTGACCTGATACCTCCTTTTAATCTCATATGCTCCTCCGCGTAATCATCATTTTCAAATACTTCGGCTACTGACAATGGTTTCCACATCTGTACCATGGCCCTTATCTTAGGGTTTAACCAGTACACAAAATGTTCTTCCTGTCGTTGATCGGTATCCATGTACGAGACATATTTTACTAACTCCATGAACCTGATCTCGTACTCTTCCATGGTCCTGTTTCCCTAAACTAGAGCATGAAATGATCCTAACTGTTGTTCCTCGTAGTAAACAGGAAAATATTTCCTCTGGAACCTTTCCTCAAAAATCTCCCAGGAGACGGTGTATGGGGTAAGGTGAAATTGCCTCTCCAGATTACCCCATTGGTTCAAGGCACTATCCCTCAACTGAATGATCGTTATCTTCGCCTTAGATGTGGAAGCATAGTCTCTTAAGGTGAAACATCATGTCATTCCTTCCAACCATGCCTCTGCATGTTCACTTGCATGATCCACAGCAAACTCTGGGAGTTTAATATTCTGTAGTTCTTTGGTGATGTCCCCTGGTGGAGGCCCTCCCTCTGAGTCCCTCATTGCTTCAAGGTTACCGACTCCAGATGGTGGGGGTTCCACTTCGACATATGATGACTGGCATCCCTTTAATCTATCATTAATAGCCTCTAAGGAGCGCAAAATTAGAGCTAATTCAGGCGATGGTGGTAGCAGCGCCAGCGATGGTGGTAGCAGCGCCAGCGTTGGTGGTCCTTGCGACGATGCCACTCGGCCTTGATTTCCCCAAGTCCTAACCATATTGAATAATTGAATCTATATCAAACCAATTGCTTATTAAGGAAGAGTTTAAGGCATTCCACACTTGCTCAAACTTATACTGGCAAACATAGGGTTAGGCGTGAGCTTTTTTTTACTTGTTTGTAAACATGCATTACTCTCTTTAGGTAAGTGGCTTAGGTCAGGGTTAAATCATCTAAGCTTGCTATCTTCACCTAAGTAAACTACTAACTCTCTCGCCTTGCTAGCTATGCCAGCCCTACAACACACTCGTTAATGCTTCATTTGTAAGTCCTTCCTTTATACCTTCTACTATACCTTAACTATTCACCATAACAT
>ML833723.1:28377-40411 GCA_009831015.1 Picea engelmannii
TTTTTTTTAAATAAATAATTAAATTTTATTTTTGTTTTTAATAAATAAAAGAAATTAAATAAATAAAATAAAATAAAAACTAACTCTAAATGTGAAGTGGAGGGTGGGAAATGTGGGTTCTCAGATGAGACCCACATGCCCCGCCCTCCCATTTCCTCATCTCCCAAAACCCTACCCCTCACTAAAGCACTCTTGTTCACTTTCATTTTTCATTTCCTCGGTTAGGGTTTCTGCTCTGCGTGGGGTGGATAAGCACAACCCCTGGCAGTAGGGTCGGCCAATCAGAGGGAACAGCAGAAGAGGTTGGGAAAAACCTCTTCTGGGGGGCATCAGAGGTGTTGGTTGTTTGCAACGGACTTACTTCTTATGGGCTCCTTAGGGGCTCCCTCCTCGAGACATTATGTAAGGGTTATGCCCCCAGTGGGATCTCCTCGTGGCTTGGTGACTTGTGACCTGTGGGCTCTCCTCCTCATGGTCTGGTGCTTGGTCTTGAGTGTTGACATTTGGTCTTGGGTGTTGAGAACTATAAAACCTGCGACTCTACTCAGAGGGAACTTATCATTCAGTATATCGACCACAAGAATCTATGAAGTGATAAAGAAGACTCTACCATAGTCATAACGGTCAACTCTGTCTTGTGATGTATAATCATTGTTTATCACTTACGACGCTTGGAGGGGTCGAGGTTGGAGTTCTTCTTTGATTGTTTGGCATTGGAAGTCGTTGGTGGAGAGAATGAAGAGAATTCCTTGTGACATGTTGTGTAATTTGATTAGAGTCGTGATGAGTTTTTGGAGGTCGAGACCTAAACCTGTGACCACCATTATGCCATCGTTGTCTTCAAGTAGGTCTGCGATTATGTTCTTATGGAATCCCAGCATGGTTTTGGCAAGGAAACTATTCAATAGAATGTTGAACGCATGCATGACCAGACTTGCAGAGATTTTTGCAAAGAAGGGGTAGATGACCGGCTCCTACAAAAGATTGTATGGAGGGGTTCCACGAGGGGAGTCTAGTCCAGTCGATGACCCATTCATGGACTCGAACCTTGGCTTGGGAACTTGGTCTTTGGTTGTGACGTGTTGTGCACAATTATGTCCTGTAAACTCTATAGCTTGGTGCCTTGTGTATTGGTTCTAATCCATGATTTGGCATGTAGCATATAATGAAAATTTGGAGATTGGGCTTAAAGGCCTAATATTTGTTTTTGTTTTATATTATTGCATTTTTTTGTATATATTATTTCATTTTTGTTTATGTTATTGTATTTTTTTTAAGAGTTATTATAGGGTTTATTAGTGGTAATTAAAGGGTTTTGAGGGTTATTTCAGGTTTTCTGGGTTATTTCTACTCATTATTAGGACATTGTGTCTAAATTTATGTCTTAAGTTGGGTAGGTCCTAAGTTTCAGTGTTGAAACCAGGCTCTGATACCATTTGTAAGGCCTTCCAATTATAGGGCCTCAAAATAAATAAATATCTCCTAATCTCCTACTGAAATGACTACAACTTAGTTTAGAATGTTTCTTTCGTGCAAGAAATAAACTGGTAAATAGATGATAAATAAACAGCAAGATAAATTAGACAACATAATAATAACAGACCAACAAGTAAAATACCTACCTCCACCTGCAGGTTGGTTGATTCAGCCCCTGGTTCACTTGTTCTTGTGCTTTCCCAAATTGCCCAATTGAATATTAACCTCCCAGCCAACTAGGAACAGCTTCTCTTGCTCCCTAGCTCCAGGAATCCTTGCAGTTTCCTAGCCCTCAAGCCCAAAGTTCCCAGCAACAGCAATTCCCTGTGAGAGCTCCCAAAACAATCAGTTCTCCCAATTTTCCTCCTCCTCTTCCACCTCTTACAGAAATTTCCAAAACAAAATGAGACCCCCTCTCCAAGTCCCATGCCCTCTTCATTATCCTCCCCTCTCATTCAATTCCCCAACTACCTTATCCCCCTCATTAATTCTCCAATAGCCTTATCCCTTCATTAATTACTTCACCTCCCTTTTAATAATAAAATAATAAAAGACTTATTGAATTTATTTTAATAATTAATTAAATTTAAATTAACAACTATGAAAATTAAATAATCAAATTGTGTTGTTACAATAAACAAGTAAACCAAATACATCTTGTGATGCACTAACTCCACCACATGGATTGAGAGAAATTTAGATACAAAAGAGAGAAGTCTTATGGAAATTGTAACCAAGAATCATTGAAATGCTAGCCTTATCATGAAACCATACAAGTATGCAACAAAACTCTTGTTAGTGGTAGCAAGCACTTAGGCCATGGTGAATTAGTGAGGTTTCTCAACTTGCCAATGGCATGAACCTTGCTAGGAACTAAATTCAAGAATCCAACACCACAACCAAAACATTTTGCATTATATGCAATCTATAGTCATAGAATGCATTCCTTGTTGGTTATTCCCTGATTAGTCATCCCCATGAATCCTTAACATTGTTCAACAAAAGGAAATTCATGTAAACCCAACTCAATCATTGTGGTCAAGGTTCTATACACATGTATAAGTTCACTAGCTCTAGAACAAGGTGAGAAGATCCATGATTATGCAATTATAAGTGTATTTGACTATGATGTTGTCATTGGAAAAGCATTTGTGCACATGTATCTCAAATGTGGGGATTTATCATTGCCCACAAATTGTTTAATAAAATGCATAAATGAGATATTGGATCTTAGAATACAATAACTTTTGGTTTTCCTATATTGTCCATCCCCACAAATCCTTGACATTCTCCAAGAAAATGCAAGTCTTAGGCATAAAAACCAACTCAATTACTATGTCTAGTGTCCTACCAACATCTATAGACTTACTAGCTTTGGAACAAGGTAAGAATATCTATGGTTATGCAATAAGAAGTGAATTTGAATTGTGGGCCATGGAATGAAATCATTGTTGTTTATTCTCATATTGGCCATTCCCATGAATCCTAGACATTATTCAATGAAATGAAAAAACTATGCATAAAAAATAACTCTATCGGTTTGGCTAGTGTTTGTTAGCATCTATAGTTTATTGGATTTAGATAATAAAAAAATGTAAATGTATTCATGTTTATGCAACAAAAAGTACATTTGAATAAGATTTTGTCATCGGTCACAATGTATGTGTAGATATGTTTGCCAAAAGTGGGGATGTTGTCATTGCCCAATTTTTTTAAAAAGAATGCCTAAATGAGATGTTGGGTAATGGAATCAAATTATTTCTTGTTATTCCTAGATTGTGCATCCCTATGAAGCCTTGACATTCTTTAACAAAATGCAAGACTTAGCCATAAAATCCAACTCAATCATTGTGGTTAGTGTTATGCCTATGTGTGTAGATTTATTACCATTGTAACAAGGTAAGCATATCCATGGTTACGTGATAAGAAATGTATTTAAATATGATGTTGTCTTAGACAGAATGTCCAATGCAATTGTCATGGTTATTGTTTTTTCTACATGTGCATTTGTGTTGGTTCTAGAAAAAGGTAGGTGGATTTATGGTTTTAAGCAGATTCATGGTTATGCAATAAGAATTGGATTTGAATCAAGTGTATTTGTGGGAACTGGTCTTGTAGGAATTAAATGAAATCAATTCTATTTGGGATAGAAGTAAAACCTAAAACAGGTAAACACTTGTTGAGAATGAAATCTAGCAAGCACTTAGTCAATTATGACTTAGCGAGGTTCCTTAATTTGTAAATGGAATGATCCTTGCTAGGAACCAAATGCAAGATTCCAACACCATAAGTCAAAGTTATTTACACTATATATGATCAAAATTCATTGTCATGGAATAAAATCATTATTGGTTGTTCATATATTGGCCATTCCCATTAAGAATTGGCATTTCAACAAAATCCAAGTCTTGGGTATTAAACACAACTCAATCAATGTGGTTGGCGCTTTTCCTGAATGTGCAAACTTATTAACTTTGTAGCAAGGTAAGAAGATCCATAGCTATGTAATAGTAAGTGCATTTGAAGATGAAGTTGTCATGGGAAATGAATTTGTAGACATGTATGCCAAATTTGGGGATTTTAGCATTGTCACAAATTGTTTAAAAGAATGTCTAAATGAGATGATGCATCTAAGCATTGAGGGTCTTTCACAATCCAAAATATGAGATATCATTTTTGGGATTCTTTCTATAGAGTAAGTCATAATACATGACCCATATACATGAACATTAGTCTCACATGACCAATTATATCATGATATTGAATAGTCCACTTAGCACTCATTGCATCATATGCTTGCAAGGGTGAAGAAATGGAATTAAAACTAGTGAAATGAATCACATAACATCAATTATAATCTATGGGGATTGCTCCTTGTAACTAGGTGATATGTAAACTATCATGGATATTATATTGGAACAGTTCATCCCAACAGATCTTACAATATTATGAAATCTTTTATTATTCAATTTATTTCCTTAAATCCCAGATTTATTATTACTAGCTTAATGCTCAAATTTATGGAAATAATTGAAATCCAAAAATTCAAGAACAAGAAAATGAACAGACCAATCACACAAATGAACACAAAATATAAAACCCAACTAGAAGGTGAGGTCTATGCTCTGTGCTCTCTTCTTCAGTTATGAAAATGAAAATAAAAATAAAGGGGAACTCACTATAGAGTTTTCTTTGACACTATGGCATGAATGGCTGCTACAGAATCTTCTACCTCATTTATTCTACTCTCAAATCCCACTCCTAGATTCTCTACTCAACTATGTAACAATTACAATGCTAAAAGAATGGAACCCCCTCTATTCCTAGTGGCCCAATATTTAACATAACATGATAGTCATCTAGGGTTAGGGTTTTTGCATGCAAACAACCCTCAATTAGTGTTAGGTTTTGGACCTTCTAGAATCTTCTTGAAAGTCCACACGTCACTATCCCCACATGTAGTATACCTAGGGAGGTAATATTGGGTACCTAAAGAGGTACCCAGGGGGAATAATAATAGTTATATAACTATGTATTGTTATGTATGGAGACCATTTCTAGTAAATAATGCCCATGTAATAGTGTGAACACAATAAAAGTAAGAAGGCTTATTTTGATCTAAAAGATTGTTCAAGGTCTCAAAAATAACATCATGACAAGAAATCCTCCTAGGTTTTTATAGAGGTGGTACTCCTCTTTTGACATATGTGGAAGATTCTTTTTATGGTCTTAGATACATGCAATGGGTGAGTGCTAACCAACAAAACCCAAAAAAATCTTCCAATAAATCTCTTATTTAGAAGATTTAATTATTAAGCACAACATATTATTCATGAAAGAAAAGAGAGTAAATATAACTGAAAAAAGATTTTATCTATAGGGTTTTCTCTCAACAGATATTTTACCTTCCTTTTATAATAATGTGAATCTAGAATCAACTATGAATTTGCAAGGTGAAAGGAAAATAAAATGGAAAGGTCATCAAATAAATTTATAAGACTTCTTCGTTAATATCAAATGAGTTTGTAAAGCATCATTTGCTCAAGAATCCATTGACACATCTACCACACATGTCATAAAAACAACTTGACACTTGAATAGTTCTTTGAGGGAGAAATTAATAATAATATCCCAAATGTAACAATTTTAATAATGTTTGAAACAAGAGGGATGAAACATCCTCAACAAGATCTCAATGACAATTAGATAAACTAAATTAAATTGCATTTGCTTTTTACAAGTAGGGATTTTTCTCCTCTAAACTTGGAATATCATGAAAAATAACTGGAGGAATTTAGAGAAAGAGTTGAACAAACCCAAATCTTCATGTTTCCAAACATACATGGAAAACGTGTTGGAAAGAATCAAGCAAAAAGAAAGATGAGGGATAAATTTAAGCGGGCTAATTCACAAAATCTTGGAAAGGAAAAATTTGTTTGTTGTGAACTCTCCACCAGAACTTTTGAATGTCTTTTACATCTTCTTTTATAATCTTCTCTTCATCTTCTTGAATCTTATTTAGGGTTAGAGATAAGGTTTTATTTTCCCCTTTGTAAATGTGAACTTAGATATCCATTCCATCAACTGGGACCCACTTTAGAAGTTCATAAATTCCTTTTAATAAGCCATTTTTTCAAAACTAATTTGTTACCAAGCTATAAATAGTCATGATTGTATTTTGATTTTTTAGGGCATTCCAACTATCATTCCAACCATGGAAACCAATCCCAAATTTTTCTTCATGTCTCTAGCTTTCCAATGAGCTCTCCTTTTCTCAATTTGGACATCGAGAAATCAAGTATGGCCTCTAGAAGATAGGCACTCAGCAACCATTGATCTATTCTCCAAGCGAATCTTGGCCCTTGATTTACAAATCCACCTTAATTATCCCACATTCATTGTGGGAGGGTACTAATAACATATTTATAAAGAAATTCCATTCCCATATTATTTGTGTGTGAAGTAGAGAGAGCCATGGAACCTTGTGTAGGTTGTGCACAGTGTAACTTTTGATTGCCACCTCATCACCCAATCATCATGCCAATCCATTGTTGAGTCATATGTGTCTAACCAATACCTTCCAAGCATCACTTAGAGATAGGTACATTTCTCTGCCACATGTCATCAGGAGGTGTGCCAAAAAAACTTAGGATAAGAAATGAGAAAGGAATACGATAAATAATATCGGAAAAGAGGTCAAGGGATGGGTGAAGGGGGGTCTCCCACATCCGCATTCATGAAAAATGACTAAGTAAAGGATTATGGAGAGTAAGGAAAATGACTAAGGAAAATTACTAAGTATCAAGAGTAGAGAGTAAGGAAAATGACTAAGTATGGAGTAAGGAGAGCAAGAAAGATGACTAAGGATAGCAAGAAAAATGACTAAGGAGAGAAAGATAAATGACTAAGTATGGAGTGTGGAGGGTAAGGAAAATGACTAAGTGTGGAGTGTGGAGAGGAAAATGACTTAGGAAAATGATTAAGTATGGAGTGTGGAGAGGAAAATGACTAAGTATGGAGTGAGGAGAGTAAGGAAAATGAACTAGGTATGGAGTGTGGAGAGTAAGGAAAAATGGCTAAGTATGGGGTAGTAGTATAGAGAGGAGTGAGGTCATTTAGCATAGAGAAAAATGACTAATCATTGGGAGTATTGCAGAATGTGGGAGAAAATTAGCATATATTGAGCAATGACCTATGTTTTAGATTCTGTAAAATGTTGGATGAAACTGACACATAGGGATATTCAATGAGAAGATAGATAGAAATTAAATCCTTCTTTTTATATCTTTTACTTTTATTCTCTTTTTGTTCAAAAGAGAAACCATCTATGTTGGCCTTTCCTGAAGAAGAACTGCAATATTGACACTGATTTTGAATTTTTAAAACTTGTTGGTTCTTCATGATCAATAGGCGGAGGTTATTTGGCATTTTCCAAGTATGAAAGTTATGGTCTCCATTTGAAAGAGGCATGAGTTCAAATATTCACCCCAATCACCTAGTTGACGGGTGTTAGAAAACACATCAACAGCGTACTAGAAGGTTCCACCTACTAGAATTTTCCTAGAAGATAGAGAGTGTTATATAAATAAGCGTAAGAAATGTATTGGAGAATAGTGAAGAATATTATAATTGTAACAAGAAATCATTGCTTGATTGTTATCCTTCCATAAGGATTAATATATGGTGTTTATACCCTACCTCAAGGGTTTTCTCTCTACATCTCTTGTGTTGATTATTTGGTGTGAGTGATTTATTGTTGAATTTAAGGAATTATATTAAAATATTAGAACATAACATCCTATATCATATCTCTTTCTTCGGCCAAAGAAAGGAAGAATTTTTTTCTTTTTATCTTTTTGCAGATTGTTTCAAGGTAAAAAAGGGGTGGCGCACTTCAGATTAAATTTAGAAACTATCTAAGCAGAATTTGTAGAAACCAATTGGATATTTGAGTTCTTCTTGGAAAAATACCCAATTTCAAACAATCAATCATCTGAAACGGAGTCTGGGAACTAAAGTTATTGACATTTTAAAATTAGCATATTTTCAAGGTTTTTTTTAGGATCGCCGCACAATTTGCATATCATATATATTTTTCTAGAGTGCTCATATTTCAGTGAAACTAGTGCC
The DNA here is from genome assembly GCA_009831015.1 of Picea engelmannii. Lineage (NCBI taxonomy): Eukaryota > Viridiplantae > Streptophyta > Pinopsida > Pinales > Pinaceae > Picea > Picea engelmannii. The sequence goes on from ML833723.1 coordinate 36,484, forward strand.
ATTAGATGCATATTGACCATGGAATTTCATACTTTTGGTCAACATATCCAATCGGAAAATTGTATGCATGGTTCTTGAAATAGGTACCCCATATTACCTCCCTGGGTATACTACAAAGAGAGTGTTTGTTTCACCCTAGCTATGTTATTTAGATTGAGTTTCCACCTAGTTATACCAATCCTCTACAGGTTTTTCTTAAACATTTACTTTGTTTCTAGTTTCTCCTCCTTCTTTTTTTTATTGCTCATAGTTTCCTTACCTATATGTTTTCCAATGTAATTTGTTAAGACAAAAATCCATACCTGACTCGATGAAGTACTCGAAGGTAGAATAGTATTCTTTGCAATATCTTTTGAGCAGCTTGTGCTCGATATATGTTAATAAGTTTTTGGAAAGTGTCTAGGAAAATGAATTTGACCCTCTTCAAATAACTATATTGCAAAACAAGATGTAATCTTTGTGTCATGAGATGATGAATGTCAATCTCCCCATATTTGGCCCAATGAATCACCAGTCTCATGCAATCACCAGAAACATCTAGATTATTATGATACATAATTGTTCTTGGATCTATCCAAATCAAATTTTCTAAATTATTTCAAGCACATATAGCATTCTCACCCGATTCTTGGGAACATTTATTTCACTGCCACAAATTTTAAACAAAGTTTTCAAATTAACGAGAACTCTTCAAAGTTCTTACTTTTCTAGAGGTCGTAATTAGTGGTTATTTTTAGTACCCTTGAATCAAAAAGTTGTGCTATCAATAGCACCCTTTTTTGGCGGTGGTTAAAATTATGACTGTTGAAAACCTAATATGTTAAGGTTTATGGTATCATTCACTTGTGATGGAATATGAATAGTCTAGTGCCTATGAGTTGTCATTGTGAGTCCAAGAGACCTCTTGGGTGATGAATCCAAAATTCACATTAATTGTATTTATATGTGTATCATATTAATGAAATGTGATCCAAGTTTATCTACATATTTAAACATTGTAACAATGGTATCAGAGCTCTATAATTATTAGGGCCTATGGTAGTTGTGCAGAGCATTTGAGCAGGTTAACTTCATGATTCTCATTTATTCTTTGTACTTTTCATGTGTAGAATGTCTTTGTTGTCTCCCTTGCCATGAGAGTTAGTCTCAATGTGCCAGTCTTCCCCATGCTTTGTCTCTCTGATTATTCTTTGGGCTCTCATCCCTACATAGGTGTTATTATTTGAATTGTGTTTTCATCCTCTACCAAAACCCTTCAATGGAAGCCACAAAAATCAAGGAAAAATATACATAAGAATAGGATCTTTTATGCTTCTAATCACTCAGCTCGACAACATGTTTTCTAGACTAATCATTTTCGTTGAGACTCAAACAAAACCCTCGATCCACGGGGAAGGAGACTCTCCTACATGGGTTTTGGAAGGAAGATGATGAGGAGACTCATATGATCAAGAGAACAAAGAAAGATAGGTGTGTGACTAACTCAATAATGGTTGTTTTATGTTGCTTGTTGTGGCGAGTTACATGGTATCATTTTCATTACTGCATCTCAAACCCATTTCGAATCTGATGCCTATTTTATGTTGATTATTGTGGAAAGTTACATGGTATCAATTATCATTACTACATTTCAAACCCATTTTGAATCAAAAAAAATTCCATCGAGAGTGAGTCAAGGCCTCTTTGTAGAGGGGAATGAGCATTATGTAGGGAATTTTTCAAATTATTGCAAGAAAATGATTGGTTGTGATTCTCTCTAGATCTATTATGCCCATCTATGATCTAACGTAGATGCATAATTGGCCTTGAATTTGTTTCATAAAGGTTCTTTCTCATAAACGTATGTAGTGCAAAGAAAATTGATACAATTGGATATGGTCAATGAATATTGGAGCTATTGAGATGGATACCATGACTAATACATCGGTGGTAACATCACAAGCATATTCCACTACTAAGGATTACAAGTCACACTTTCGCTATGAAGCAACAATTGTATTTCTGTTCTATGAAGAAATACTGACCCTGTACGGACAGGATACAGCTGATAAAATCCGACAATTTGAGCGGATGCGTTTGCAGGTAATGAGAAGGAAATCTGATTTAACTTTTCTGAAAAGATGTAGGGATGCCGATTTTATGCCTATTTTTACCATAATTAATCATAGACTTCGCAATAAGAAAAATGACTGTATCTTTCACAAGGCCAGCATTTCAATACTCCGGAATGAAATTCAAAAAGCAAGGTTTAAATTAGACATTTTGTCACGCAAACTTTTCGTTCTTCACACTACTCTGGAAAATCTTATCCAACCATCTCTCTGGACACGAATAGATGCTTTCTCCTCCCTAAAAACTGCGAAATTTGAAGAAATCACCGTAAACAAACAACGCAGCAAGTTCACACATCTAGAAAATGCGCAGAAACAGGTACGCACAAACAGTATACACGGATTGCCTCCCCACCCTAAAAAAAAAGGACACTCTATGCCCACGCTCCACGATCCCAAGCCTTCACAACTGCAAAACAATAATAATCCTTCTAACAGTGTAATAAACACAGCCCAGAAAAACAGTTTAAAAAATATTATAAATAGTTTTTTGATATATAATAACAACATTAATATTGAGAACAATAACAACTTTAATCCTCAGAAATCCCCAAGCAACGATAACACAAACTACCATGATCACATGCGTGTAAACAAACGAATCATCTCTGGCGCGTGTTCAATCGATAATAATAGTCATAGTGACAGCCAAATTGACCAAAACTGTCCCCACGCGAACTCAGAAAACAATGGTAATACCCACGTCGTAGATAATAACCCTCACACCCCCATTACTCAGCTAATAATTATGAATTCGAACCACAATGAAATCCACAAACTTACACGCGAATTTGATATCATCTCTGGCGCGTGTTCAATCGATAATAATAGTCGGAGTAACAGCCAAATTGACCAAAACTGTCCCCACGCGAATTCAGAAAACAATGGTAATACCCACGCCGTAGATAATAACCCTCACACCCCCATTACTCAGCTAATAATTATGAATTCGAACCACAATGAAATCCACAAACTTACACACGATTTTGATAACAGACCAAACATTTTTGACACGCCGATAGAAAATTTTGATAATAATTTTGATAATAAACACAGCAATGTTAGCTACAGCAATCTGGATCACAGTAATATTGAACCCAGTCCTATTATTAGCATTAATCCCCCAACCCCATTATTCAAATAACCAATCCCGATATCACAAATACTAGGAATAATATTAACAACGCCCATATAATGAACAATGTAAACAACCACAACGGTAAAAGCCAATGTGAAAACGAACCAAATAGTAATGATAATAATATTAAAATAATAAGTCTACCCAACACCGACACGATCTGCAATAATACCGCGAACCCAAATCTCGTCCTTAATATCTCCAATAATGATAGTAAACAAGTCAACAACCTTGAATATAAGACTAACCAGGTCAAAACCATAGTACCCAAAAATCTAGTTATAAACTTATCAACCCATCCCATCGATGAAAACACTACTAGGTTACTAGAAAAAGGTCTTAACTTTGCCATTGCCCCTCGCAAAATTCCTATTGAAGATATCCTATGTAGCATTGAAAATAGTATTAAAAACCTCCCAGATAATGCTAAAGAAGAAATCAGACAAGACTGCTCAATAATTCTCCGTAGAGTAAAACCACCAAAGAACAATATCACCAAAGAAGAATTTTTGGCTCTAAAATCACTAAACAATAACAAAAATTTAGTAGTTCTAAAAGCAGACAAAGGTGGGGCTATTGTCATTATGAATAAGGAAAACTACATTGATAAAATGTTGGATCACCTCAATAATAGTGGAAGTTATAAGAAACTCAATAAAAACCCCTTAAATAAGATTGC